>JAIUCV010000023.1:4651573-4745604 GCA_026724425.1 Erythrophleum ivorense | reverse complement strand
GGTCATGTGTGGGATAGTTCTCCTCATGAGGTCTCAACTGCCTAGAGGCATACACTACCACCCTACCCTGCTACATCAGTACACATCCTAACCTTCTCCTTGAGGCATCACTATATACTACAAATGGTAAACTAAGGTTAGGAATAACAGCATAGGGGCAGTGGTCAATCAGAGTTTTAACTCCTGAAAACTCCTCTTACATCTATCATCCCACATGTAAGGTGTATCCTTCTGAGTCAATCTCATGAGTGGTAAGGCTATATGAGAAAAGCCTTAAATAAATTGTCTATAATATCCTACCAAATTAAGAAAACTCCCAACCTTGATCATAGTCCTAGGTCTATCCCATTGTAACATATCTTAACTTTATAGGGATCTACTGCGACCCTATTATATGAGATCACATGACCTAAGAATTTCACCTCGGTTAGCCAAAACTCACATTTACTCAGTTTGGCATATAGTCTCTTATCTCTCAGAGTCTCTAGGACTAATCTCATATGCCTCTCATGCTCTTCAAAAGATTTTAGAGTATAATAGGATATCATCAACAAAGACCATAACAAATTTATCCAGATATGATCTGAATACCCTATTCATGTAATCCATGAATACCGCGGGTGCATTCGTCAACCCGAAATGGCATCACAAGGAACTTATAATGTCCATATTTAGTCCTGAAGGCCGTTTTTTTGGGATGTTTTTTAGCTCTCACCCTCAGCTAGTGATACCCATATCTAAGATCTATCTTGGAAAATACAGATACTCTAGCTAACTGATCTAATAAGTCATCTATCCTAGGGAGATGATACTTATTCTTGATTATAACCTTATTCAATTCTTTATAATCTATACATAGTCTCAAGTTACCATCTTTTTTTTTTCACAAATAACACTAGAGCTCCCCCGGGTGACACACTAAGGTAGATAAACCATTTTTCTAATAACTCCTCTATTTACTTTTTTAACTTAGCAAGCTCAGTGGGAGCCATCCTATAGGGAGCCTTAGACATCGGTCTATCCTCAGGCACTACATCTATGGGAAACTCTATCTCTCTCTCTCAAGGGGATAGGCCACTAAAGTCAAAATCTTTAGGGAAATCCTTTGGGAATTCCTTTACTATCGGGACCTCCTCTATCCCTTCTTCTGCCTCAGCCTGAATAGAGAAAAAGACTAGAGATCTCTTACACCCATGTTCTAGAGTCTCCTATGATTTTGGACTTGCCTCACCCTTTTCTTAAAGGGCTTGAACTAAACCTTACTCTTAGGAGACTCTAGACTTTGTTTTATAACCATTCTCAAGGGTTCTTGGCTCATCTTCACCATAGCTAGTGGGTTCTTGGCTTCACCATGCTCAAGCAAACTAAAGCAAATACATAACATGTTCTTTGAGTGCATAAAACAACATCACGGTACCATGGCATATGAATGCATGCTAGAATACTTTCTCATGACTTGAAACACATATACACACATTCAAATACAAGATAACATCCCACTCATGCATGAGAGAAAGAAGAAAGAGCTACCTTTGTTACAAATGCAAACTTTTCCTCTTGAATTGGACTTCTCTTCCTTGGCCACACACACATAATAAGGTAGAGCTTGTTTCTCTTGGCCTAGACACATCATATTGAAAGCCAATTACACTCTTGAACTAATTTCTAAAGCTACACATTCATTAGAAAAGTTAGGTAGTTCATATGGCTCCTTTTATAGTTCCATAATGCACTTAATGAAGAAACCCTATGGAAACATGATCTTTGCTCAATTCTTTCTATTCATTTATGATTCTTGACTCCTTTTTAAATCTCTTGGAGTCATCACACAATCAAATCAAGGAGTTTTAGCTAGGTGTTGCTTCTTTAAGCCATAATATGGAACCTATGATATTATCTCACTATCCATGGCTTCTAAAATTTTTCAAGGCTTCCTCTCATCCTCTTCCATCATATATGACTAAAAAATAAGTTTAGAATAACTTAAAACTACCCCTAGGTACTCCAACCTCTCTAGGCTGTGGTTTTGGAGCATGTGAGCACCAAGTGAGTTTGCTTTATTTTTTTTAATGGAAAATGCATATGAGGAGCCTTCTAGGGGTCTCAAGTACTCATCCAAACACTCATTTAAATCTAGGAATTATTGTATCAAATCATATTTTTAGTAGAACATTTGAAACCCTAACTTTGCTATCTTGAAATTTAATGGCTATTTGGTTGTTTTCTTTGCACTTTCTTGTTCTCCTTCCTCATTTTCCTGAGATTCACATTTGGTTTAGCTAGAAATTCAGCCCCTCTTGGCTAGTCTCACAAAGGGTGAAACATGCACTATAGAAGGAACAAGGAGAATCAAGTATAGGAATGACAAAATACCTTGTTTTCCTTGCTTGTTCTTTACTTGGTTGGCTTCCTTTCCTCAAACACAAAATTGCTCTCTCTGTTTTGCCCTCAACAAAACCAAACTCCTCATTTTAAACCATGGAAAGGAAGCTTCAGAGGAGAGGAATAAGTTTGGAAGAAGAAGGAGCATGAAAATCCATAAAATTTCTTACCTTTTTCTTATTTTTTTTTCTCTTCCTTTCTTCTCCTCCTTGACGTGTCCAAGAGAGCTAGTCTTTCTCTAGTTTTTAGGCAGAATAAGTAGTGCAAATAATGAGGAGAAGAAACATGAAACTTAAAGAGGGTTCAAGGAAGCTTCCATTTTCTTTAAAAATTTCAATTTTACCTTTTTGTCCTAGCATTTTTGTTTTAATTTCATTTTAACTCCTTTTTTGAGAACCATCTTTTTTATCATAAAATTTAGTTCTCAATTTTATAAAATTCCTTTGGAATCACTCAAATTGGAGCTAAAATTTTTTCCGAATGAATCAGTTAAAATTCGGGTCAACCAATGTTAGAAAAACGGCGCACCAGATAAGCTTTAATTGTCCTAGGGCTTCTCATAGTTTTCAAGGCCTCTAAGAACCTTGGAGAACTCAAATTTGTTATTTTAAAAGCCCTTCTATGAGAATTCTAAAGTTTATCCAAAATTATGAAAATGCCATTATGTTTTGAAACTATTTCGTTAAATTCCGTCTGGCCATTTTTGAACTCTGTTTCAGGGTACCTCTAGCCTTGATTCATCATTATTTGAGGTCTAAAATATTATTCTAATTTTATTGGATCTCAAATCACTTTATCTAGGAGACTTTCTTTTGTATCTAGTGAATTTTATGTGTTTACGAGAGAAAATCATACATTACGTTTCTCGTGTTTTCTCTCATTTTCAAAGAACCGGATATTACATAGACTATGTTATGTTATAGTTTTGGCTCTAACCATGTTATTTTCAACTCCTAATTAGTATGTTTAGATGTTTTATGATGCAAAGAACAAGAATCTAATACTAAAATTGATTGAAACCTTGAAATCACCAAGTTAGAGTTTTTATGGTTCCATTTTAGCCAAGAAGAAATTCAAGGGACGAAGAAGTTGTTTAATTGATTTTAGGGATATGGGTAGTCTTAAAATGATATAAGAACAATAATGGAAGTATTAGATTGAATTTAGAAGTTAAATTTTGTAAATTGAAAATTTAGGGTTCAAGAAAGGGCAAAATGTAACCATTTTATGTTAACTTGTATAAGTAAGTTTGTAATGCCTCTTATGAATCCTAATGTAACTGTATAGATCATATATGATAAAATTTTAAAGCCTAGAAATTGAATTTTTGAAGTTACCGTTACCCCTTAAGGCTTAAGGTAATATAATGAGTCCCATTATGTGAAAATTGAAAATATTAAATAGATAATGCCAATGATGATATGTATAGTAAATATGGAATTTGTGATTTGAATTATAAATTTTAGAAGCATAAGTTGGCTTAGGATTTAAGTTTAGTGAAATCTCTAACCTAAAGCCTAAGCAAAGAATCAATTATGGGGAGCAAAGAATCTAAAAGGAATTTCATAAGTTTAGCCCTTAAATATAGTAAAATTTAAGCATTTTAGATGGTATAATTGCCATTTAATAAGCATGTATCTTGAAAGTATGTAAGAAACGGTTTTAAGTACACTTTAAATGGCCTACAGTATAGTAAAAAGTTATAAAAATTTAAGAGAGATTGTTATGAGCTATAAATGTTGATGATATGTTTATGTAATATTTTAAGGACAAGCTAGTAAGACTCCATCCCATTGTAGTTGTAAAGCCAAAAAAGAAAAGGAAAAGGAGCAAGAAATAGAGCAAAAAAGTTAAAGGTACACTTCTTTATTAGGTTCTTATAACCTATACAAGGTAGCCTACTCTTCCCTGTCTAGTTGCATACAAACTTGTTTAAGCTAGATATGTATTGTATTGTATTGGTTGTTTTATCATAGTATATGCTATATTGCATTGCATCAATTATATGTCATGTTTTACATGTTATGTTTAATGAGCTGAGGCTATAGGATAAAGAGGGGCAATGAAAATGAACACAGTAGTTTTTCTAAGCCCAAGAGAAAAGCCTAAGCTAAGCTGAGATTCATGGCCATAAGCATTTATGTTAGTTTTATATGACCTTGCATACTTGCATAATTCTTGCTTAATTGTCTTATACTTATTTTAGGTGATTTGGGTATAGCTATTTAGATTCTCCTAACTCTCACCCTATCTCTATTTTCCCACTAATCAGTGCCAATAAAGGAAAAGAGAAAGAATGATATTTGGAACTACAAAACTATAGAAATGTTTTGTATCTAATTTTGTCGTAATGTTACAATGAATGTATGTATTAAGTTTTATTTCCTCAATAATGTAGTTATGTGTACCATTATATTATTAACAATGATGTAATTCCAGTTTGAGTTATTTAGAAAAAGATGATGATATATGTTCAGATTGTGTTATTTAATATTATTATTATCTATATTGTTTTCATGTCTGTAAGTTTAGGGTGAAATGTGATCATTTTATTAGTCTAGATAGTCAATTTTATAAGGGGAAACTCTATTAGATTTTCCTTAGAATATTATATACGTTTTACTTTTCACAGTAAAAAATTGGATTGACATGGAATTTATGAAAAAGGCTAATGGTTGTATTTTGGAAATTTGGATTTAATATTTTTCTTCCATCAGTAAATAGACTTGCTGTTGAACCATAATAAGTAAAGAAGAACTAGATAGTTAAAGTTTTACAATTAAAGGAGTCTAAGACCATCGTGCCTTTTTTACCTAATTTAAGCCCTAAAAAATTCAACTTTCAATTTAGAGCTCCTAAATCAATCTAATGGTTTCATAATTATTTATTCATCATATTTAAGCCTCTAAATTTATTAGAACTTATAAAATCACTTTGTAGGTGCTTCATCCTTGCCTTGGCTAAGCCATCACCCATAAAAGAGCAATATGGAGTTTTGTTATTTCTTTCTAGGAGTTTGATGCATATATTTTTTCCTTGGTTCCTTTCTTACTTAATCATGAACTCATATGGCTTAAAATACCTCCTAATAGTTTCAAAACTCCTTAGGTGCAATAGAAACCCTAACATCCATAAATTGCAATCCATAACTTCCCATGGCAATCTAATTCCTCATGCCTTAAAACCTCTAGTTCTACCTTGTTTCTATGCAAAACACATTCCCTTCATATGGAGCTTGACTTGGCTAAACATGGAAGGGGAGGAGAAGCCAAGAGGAAGCCAATTTCCAACCATGATTCATACCTCATCTTAAAGCCTTTCATGAGAAGAAATGTCCTCAAATCTTCACCTTCTTCTGAAAGCTAAGCCACAAAAATCCTCCTTTTAGAAAACTAAAACTACCAAGAAAGAGAGCTTGAAGAGAAAAATAAAGTTAATGAATGAACTAGCATGAAAATAAGGCAAATTCTTACCTTTTCTTAGCTTGTTTTCCTCTTTCTTCTCTTTCCTTTTCAGGCAACTCAAGCTTCTAGTTCAGAGGGCAAATAGGTCAGTTAGGAGTCTCTAGAGATGGCGTGACTTTAATAAGAAAGGAAAGGAAGTGGTTTAAAATAATTTCATAAATTTCCATTTTGCCTGTTTGCTACAATTCCTCCGTTTATACTCATTTTAACCCCCTTTTTAGAACCATCTTTTCCATATAAAAATTTAGGCTATCTAATTTATTAAAAACATTTTCTTTCAATTTTATGGTGTTTAGAACCATTCTAAATTGATTGGTCAAAATTTAAATTAACTGACGGCCCAAAATGTACATATGAAGGGTTTATAGCCATTTTAAAAGTTCATATGATTTTTAAGGCCTTTGAGAACTTTGGAGAACTCAGTTTTACCATTTAAAACTTCCTTCTTTGAGTTTTTAAAGAGTTGCCCAAAATTATAATTTTGCCATTACCTTTTTGGTTAAATCTATTTAGCTATTGTGGCTCTAGTTTTGGGCCATCTTTAACTTTATGCCCTCATTTTTTAATGCCTAGATTATTATTGTAACCATGCTTAACCTTATTTCATTTTATTTTGAAATCTTCCTTTTGTATCTTATTGGTTGTAGTTCAATTTTAAGGAGACTGAGTATTACATTTCCCCTCTTAAATAAAATTGTCCTCATACCTTATTGGAATAGCTCTAGATGCTTCTTCCTCATTTCTTCTTCCAATTCTTAGGTGGCTTCCTCTAGAGATAGTCCTTTCCAAACTATTTTCAATAACAATATGCTTTTGTTCCTTAATTGCTTAAACTTAGCATCCACGATCCAATCTGATGATATTATATAAGATAGATTATCCTGTAAATGTACATTTTCACACTCTATGACATGTGAGGGGTCAAGTTGGTACTTTTTAAGTTAGGATACATGAAATACATCATAGATTTAGGTTAGGCTTAAAGGGAGACAAGTTTGTAGGCTACAAGTCTGACTTTATAAAGAATCTGGAATAGACCCATGTACTTTGGATTAAACTTTCTATTCTTTATGGACTTACCTATCCTTATGACTAGAGACACTTTAAGGAATACATGGTCTCCAACTTCAAATTCTAATAGCCTTTTTCTTTTATCTGCATACTGTTTTGCCTGCTTTAAGCCACTAGAAGTTTCTTTCTTATCATTTCTATTTACCTGGAAGTTTGGTCTATTAATTCATGGCCTATAAGGCTCCTCTTTCTAAGCTCAACCTAACACACTGGAGATCTACACTTCTTTCCATATAATGCCTTATATAGTGCCATATGAATATGAGACTAATAGTTATTATTATATCCAAACTCTGCAAATAGCAAATAGGTATCCTAGTTTTCTTTCATCTCTAATACATAAGCCTCAGCATATCCTTTAGGGTTCATATGGTTCTTTTTATTTGACCTTCTATTTGGAGATGATTGTAACATCCGATTTTCTAAAAATGAGATAAACATGATGTACGATTTCTTTGTAAACGAATAAAATTCACTAGATACAAAAGGAAGTCCCCCAAGATGATGTAGTTAAGGTCTCAAAAAATTTTGGAAGCATTCTAAACTTCTAAAAATGAGGATCCCAAGCTCAGACAGAAAGAAAAATGGAGCTAGAATGAAGAAATAATTTCTTACAAAAAGCTTACGAAACATAATGGCATTTTTGTAATTTTGAGTAAATTTTGGAATTCACACAGGAAGGATTTTTAAATAAAATTTTTTGAGTTCCCTAGGGTTCTCAGAGGCCCTAAAAATCAGGGGAAGCCCCGGAATAGTTAAATCCCCTCCGGTGGATGTTTTTCAATGTCGGTGCACTCAAACTTTGACAGATTCGTTCGGAAAGATTTGAGCTCTGATTTGAGTGATTCCAAAGGCATTTTACTAAATTGGGAACCTAAATTTCATAATAGTAAAGATGGTTCTCAAAAAGGAGCTAAAACAAAGAAGAAACAAAAATGCCAAGAACGAAAGGCAAAATGGAAATTTTTGAAAAGTGTAACTTACTCCCACCTATATGTGTGATGCACCCTTCTTCTCCCTTCATGTTGCATGAACAAGTTCTACCAAAACTAGAGGAAAACCCTAAGGAGAGTGGCGCACAAGAGGGAGGCAAAGAGGAGGAGAAATCAAAGGCTTAAGATATAAAAATTCAGTAGTTTTTCATGGTCTTTCTCTTTTAAACCCCTTCTCCTTTATTTCCTATGATTATAATGAAGTATATGGATCTGTTTTAGAGGAGAAATTGAGGGTAAAAATTCGGATTTGAGGAAAGGAGCTTAAAGAACACAAGATTCAAGTGAGAAAAAGTAAAAAAATAAGGTAATTTCTCTTCCTATGGATGTCATCATTGGTTCCCTCCTCCCCCATTTTGCCTAACATAAGAAAACCCTAGGAGAACTTGATTTTTAGGTAGAACTAAGGGTGAATCTAAGGAAAAAGGGTATGGAGATTAAGAATATGTAAAGGGAATTAACAAAAAATTATTAGATTTCAAGATGCAAGTTCTAGGGTTTCAATTTCACCTTATAAAATCTGATTTTGTATGATGATTCCTAGGCCTAAATAAGAGTTTAAATGAGTTCCCAAGATCCCTAAGATGCTTCCCACATGCTTCCTCCTTCAAGAAATCAAGCAAAACTCATAGAGACCAACAAGCCTCATGGTCTCAGCCAAGCATAGATGGGATAGCTAAGGGGAGTTTTAAATTTTTTTTAAGTCCATTCTTGAGTCATATGATGAATGAATATGAGGGGAGGCCTTGAAAAAAATTTAGAACTCATAGAAAGTGAGTTGACACTTTAAGTTCCATATTATAACCTAAAGAAGCAACATGTAGTTAAACTCTTTGTTTTAATTGTGTGATGACTCCAAGAGGCTTAAAAGGAGATAAGAATCATAAAAGGAAAAAATAGAGCCTAAAAATTATTTGAGGGGTGTTGCTTCATTAGGTGCATTTATGGACCATAATAGGGTTTATAGAATAACCTAGTGTCTAAGCAAGTTATGTGGCCTTAAAATTTATTTCATGAACCTAATTGGCCTCCATAAATTGTGTCTAAGCCAAGAGAAAGTATCTCCACAAGTTTGTGTGTGTATGGCCAAAGCAAGGGAGGGAATTTCAAAAGGAAAAGGGTGTGATTGTGTGTAAGGTAGCTCTCTCCACCTTCTCTCATGCATGGATGTGTGTTTAGCTTGTCTTAGAATGTATATATACATATTTTCAAGCTATGAAAAGTATGCTAGCATGATCTTATATGACATGATTTCATGATGACATATTATGTTTTAAATGATGCTATAATGTTTGATTGAGTTTTCTTGAGTGTGGAGAGGCCAAGAACTCTTAACCATGGTGAGGATGAGTCAAGAACCCTTAATATTGGTTGAGACAAATCAAAGAGTCTCCCAAAAGCAATGTGGGCTCACAAAAGTATGGTTGAGTCCAAGAATCTCTTAAAGAATGGATGAGGCAAGTCCAAAATCCATGAGGAAGAGGGTGAGGCCAATCCATCCACTTGGCAAGCTCTTGAATGTCTTGTATAACTTATTCATATGCCAAGCTTGCTTCTTAAATGTTCATGACTTCCATTATATCCATGCATGCAATTTCAATACTTGCTTTGCATATGTTATATATAATTGAATGGGAGATGAGCTATTGGGATTCTTTGAATCTCATTCCTTCCTCTCCAATGATCTCACATGCTAGGTGGACCAAGTGGACAAGGTAATGGAAGCCATCCACCTTGAAGGAAAGAGCTTGACAACCAAATGCATAGTTTTTTGTTTTTTAAGGCCATAATTGTGTCAAATGTTGTAATCCAATGATGTATATGGTCTATGACCTCTTGAACATGTATAATTATGCTATTATGCCATGTATGAATGAGAAAATATGTTATGTAGCCACTAGAACATGAATTGAGCATATGATGGCAAATTAACTTCATGAATGTCTTTATGGAAATATGCATATGTATGGATGAAATGACCAAAATGAAATGCATGAGATTTGGGACTATTTGAGCAGCTCACACAAGTCTTAATCATACTTTTATACTTGCCCAAAAGGTGTTAAACCCTAGGGAAAGTCATTTGGTTATTTTGGTACCCCATATAGAGTCAAAACTGACCATAATAGAACCCTATGTCACTTTTTGGCCAAACGAGATCTTCTTGATCTAAGATTTGGTATACAATTAGAGCTTGTTAAGATATTTTTGGAAAGTTAAAGTTTTTGGAGGTTTACAGAATATTTGATGAATTTTCAAAGTTGGCAAACTTTCTTATTTGGGTCTGTTGCACTATTCATTTGGTCTGAAAATGAAATCTGTCACACAGGGCTCAAATAATGTCCAATTGCCAAGAAATTTTATACAAAGAAACTAGATATTCATAGTGATTTATGCCAACTAAAAGTACCTCATTTGGAGGTCTAAAGAGGGAGATATGAATTTTTAAAAAATCTGTCCAATATCAAGAGTTTTGTTCGACCTCGGTTACTGTTCCATTGAATTTCGAGGTTTGGGCTGCCTAAGCTAGTGTGAGAATATTTTTTCCCTCTAGCTAACATTTATATCTTTCCAAATTGGTATCATTTGTATGGATCAAATTTTTTTGGAATTAATTGGACATTTTCAAAATTTTCTGCAAAAATTTGTGATAGTATCAGAAGGTAGTTTGACCTTTGGACTTTTTTGGATGTCAAACCTCCTCTGTGGCAGATGTTATGGTCTAAAAATATTTTTAGTATAAAATAGATATCTGTAGATTTCCAAAATGACCAAGAATGCATAATTTCAATATTTTTAGAATTAGTTATGAATTTCCAAAATTTGGTTAGAAAAGGGGTCAAATTTGGCCGAAATTTAATATGCCTATTTTAAGTCTTCCTTTGAGATCCATGAGTTGTGGGCCACTTTTTATGATGCAAATGAGTTGTATTCATGTAATAAAATATGAGAATGCATGGTATGAACTCATATGGTCCATGTGACACCGAATGAAAATTTTAAATATGACGCAATGCAAAGAAATTCATTATTTTTATTCCCTTTTTCATACACCTTCATGGAATTTAATGATGTGAAGCATATAAGTATCATGAAATAAGCTAGAAATTATGGTGTTACAATGATAAGCTATGCTAAATCTTAATCTAGTTCCTAGGATATCCTGTAATAATATCTAGAAATTTGCAGTGAATATGGAATCTTTATTTGATACTATAATCCTAAATATACTATGTAATCTTACTATTTTTTTTATGTACAACTGGGCTAATGTATCTAGGATGTATATGGCTTTAATTGCTGAGAAATAAGCAAACTTAGTTAATCTATCCACTATCACCCATAAAACACCATGCCTCGATGATGTTCTAGGTATCTCATAAGAAAGTTCATAACTATACTATCCCATTTCCATTTAGAAATATCTAGGGGTTGAAGTAACTCAACTAGTATTTGATGTTTAATTTTTACTCTTTGACATACTAAACATCTTGAGACATATTTAGCTATGTCAATTTTCATCCCAAGCTACCAGAAAATTTTCTTTAAATCATAGTACATCGTATTTCTACTTGGATGAATGGTGTATTTGCTTTTATGTGTCTCATCTAATATCCTTTCTTTCAATTCTAACTTTTTAAGTATACATAGCCTATCTCTATACCTTGCTATTCCATCCTCAGATAAGTTAAATTTTAAGGCTCTACTATGGGACATCTGGTCTCTAATTTTTCTTATATATTCATCTTTTCGCTAAGCTTCTCTTATATGACTTTTCAGCTAATTTTCTATTTGGGTTTCACTCATTAGTAATTTATTGGAATGCACATGACATGAGAGATTTATATCTCTAAATCTCTCAAGGAGATTTTACTCTTTCAACATCATATAGGTCATACGTATATATTTTTTACTCAGTGCATCTGCAACCACATTAGCTTTACTTGAATGGTATTTCAAAGTATAATTATAACTTTTAAGAATTTTAATCATCTCCTTTATCTCCTATTTAATTCTTTCTACTCAAATAGATATTTAAGACTCTTATAATCACTATATGTTTCTATGGTTGCACCATACAGATAATGTCTCTATACCTTTAAAGCAAATATCACTACTATTAGCTCTAGGTCATGGGTAGGATAGTTCTCCTCATATGATTTCAACTACTTAAAAGTGTAGGCTACCACTCTACCTTTCTACATAAGTGTAGATCTTTAACCCTTTCTTAGAAATATTACTATAGACTACAATAGTCTTAGGGTCAAGAATAACTAAAACTAAGGTTGTGATCAACCTATGCTTTAATTCCTGAAAACTCTGTTTGCATGTTTTATCCTACACAAATGGTATATTCTTTCTAGTGAGCCTAATTAGTGGCATAGCTATTTGAGAAAAGCTTTAGATAAATTGTCTGTAATATCCTATTAAACCTAAGAAGCTCCTAATCTCGTAACTATCCTAGGTCTCTCCCACTGAAAGACTACCTCTACTTTATAAGGATCTAGTGTGACCCTTACTTGGGAGATCACATGGCTTAGGAATTTCACCTCTGTAAGCCAAAACTCATATTTACTAAGTTTGGCATAGAGTTATTTTTCTCTTAGGCTCTCCAACACTAATCTTAAATACTGCTCATATTCTTTTTGGCTTTTAGAATAAATAAGGATGTCATCTATAAAAACTACTATAAATTTATCCAAGTATGGTCTAAACACTCTATTCATGTAGTCTATAAATACAGCAGGTGTATTTGTTAACCTGAAAGGCATCACTCGAAATTCATAGCACCCATATATGGTCCTAAAGGTTGTTTTAGGGATATCTTCAGCCTTAATCCTTAAATGGTAGTATCCTGATCTGAGGTCTATTTTGGAAAATATTGACACTCTTACTAACTGATCTAAGAGGTCATCTATCCTAAGAAGGGGGTATTTACTTTTAACTATAATCTTATTTAGTTCCTTGTAATCTATATACAGCCCAAAACTCCCATCTTTCTTTTTGACAAATAGGACTGGGGCTCCCTATGGTGAAACACTAGGTCTAATGAAACTTTTTCTCTAAGAGCTCCTCTATTTGCTTCTTTAATTCTGCTAGCTAGTTGGGAGCCATCCTATATGGAGCCTTAGACATTGGACTTACCCTATCACAATGTTTATAGTAAACTCTACTTCTCTGTTAGGGGGTAGTCCACTTATTTCTTTAGGAAATATCTTTAGGAACTCTCTTTTGACTGATATCTCATCTATACATTCCTCTACTTCTACCTGTATAGAAAAGAAAACTAAGAAACCTTGGCAACCATGTACTAGAGATATCTCAGCCTGGGTAGTAGTTATAAAGGCTAGCTTAGTCCTGGTACTAGGAATAGTTCCACATTCAAGTAGGGTAATGCATTTACTATGACAATTAAGTATGACATTATTGGCAAACATCCAGTTCATATCGATAATCAAATTAATATTAATAAGGGGTTTTACCCATTCTAAAGGTTCTTATGGTCTTTAGGGCTTTTGAGAATCTCGAGAAACTTCATTTTACCATTTTAAACTTTTTTTTAGTTTCTAAAAAGTTATTTGAAATTATGATTTTGCCAATATCTTTTTTAATTAAATTTATTTAGCCATTATGACTTTAATTTTTTATCATCTTTAACCTTGTACCCTCATTTTTGAATGCCCTTATTATTATTCTAATCTTGCTTAACCTTATTTTAGTTTATTCTAAGGTCTTTCTTTTATATCTCATCAGTTCTAATTTAGTTTTAGGGAGATTGGGTATTACAAAATACACATTGGTTGCCTAAGGAATTTCATAGCTCGAATTTGCCACTTTTAACATGTTATGCATTAAGCTTCAAAAATTTATAACTTGGGCTACGTAATTATGATTTATACAAAGTCAGTGGCGATGACAAGCTTATAATGTGAACTTTATACTTGCAAAATTTCATGAGCAATTGAATTCATTTAGCCCCTAAAAAATACAAAAACAAAAACTGGTGCAGTATGAATAGTGATAGGACCATTCTACATAATTTCCTAAATTTTAAAAATTTATAAAATATTCTATAGAGCTACAAAAATTTTCATTCTTAGCTTATTAGAAAGCTCTATAAATCTTTTAATTACATGCCAAATTTTAGCCATAAACTAGGTTATTTGGCTTTTAAGGATAGAAGTGCAATTTAGGACTCTTTTAGGTCATTTGGCTTTTAAGGATAGAGATGCAATTTAGGACTCTTTTGGGTCATTTGGCTTTTACGAATATAGGTGAAATTCAGGACTCTTTTGGACCAATTTTAAGTTTTAAAGTGGTCCAATTGATTTTCAAATTGCAATATCCCACTTTGAGCAAATTTCAATTATCCTAAGCATCTATTCTATAAGGTTTAACACATAAGAAGAGGCTTGGATCAAAATATGACCATCCCACACCCATGGGTACATATAGTCCATAATGCATCTCATATGAGAAATTATACACCAAGGGCTTATTCATGTATCAAAATGCCATATGATTATGGTTGTATACTCATACACATGTTCCTATCTCATAGCCTTAACATTTTCACAAGATTTGTCATATACACATATGCTTAGTATCAATTCATGCATGTAAGTCTCTATGGCTTTTAACATGGACAACATATACATATGGTTGCATTCTGCATCAAATGATATATTAACATGCTCAAGGTCATACACGAATTAACATTACATATATTCCTTCCATACATGAGATGTATCATTGTTAGTATATCATCTACACTTCCAAATACATAATTGCAAGAAAACTTCTACAAGCCTCTTGATACCTTAGAATTCATTAAAACACTCCTTAGCTACGCCAAGTAAGCCTTGGCCAAACGTAGCCCATAATACAAACCAAATAGAATTTTATGATTTCTCTTGGGAGTTTGATACATATGGAGATTCATTGATTTCTTACTATTTTAAATATGATCTTATATGGTTTGAATCATCCTCTTAGGGTTCCATAACTTTTAAGATGCAACTTGAACCATAGGTAGCTTATTTTGAATTCTATGGCTTTCTAATTGATTCTAATCGCATATTCCTACTCTACACCTTTTGTAACACCCCAAAATTAATTAAGGTGTTAACCATAGATTTGGGTTAATTAAGAATAATTAATATAGAATGATTGGGTAAGTTAAGTGAATGAAAATTTTAGAAAGATAAATTATTAATATGAGTTTAGGATTTAATTGAATTAGAAACCCCATCTAGGCCCAAATTAAATTAAGTAGGCCAAGGTTAGAAGCTAATGGAGGATGAATAATTTTAGGTGCAGACCTAACCATTTGTTATGAGACTTGGCCCAAGAGAGAGCACCTAGTGATAGCCCAATTCAATTTAATGAATTAGAGACCCAAGACCCAACTTTCATAAGCTCTTATAAATGGCCCAATAACCCTTGTGCAGACCCAAATCAATTGAGTTCTTCAAACTTGGCCAAACCCAATTAAAATTCTGCAGCCCAACATATGAAAGCTAACCCAACAAGGCTTAAATCTGAAACCCACTTGGTATTGGACCTTTGGGTCAGCCCATGACCCATATTAGATCCAACTTAAAACCCTAAAAACCAACTTAGCCATACCCATTTTGTAGAAACACAAGAAACAAAAGGGAAATTCAGGGGTCCAAAGGGGAGGCTAAGGTTCTTGACATATTTCCTCTATTTTCCACTTCTAGAGCAAGATTCAGCCAAGGTAATAGTTGTATAACTTAATCCCCTTCTCTTTCTCTTCATTTTGGCTTAATTAGTTTTTCATTTAGAGTATTTTCACTATACCCAAAATCTAAAATGTGGTTGTTTAGGATTTTCTTGGTGAAATTTCGTAGGTTAAGGCTAAGGGTGTTATTGGGTAAGTGTAAACTCTTTATTTTAATGCTTTCTCTGCCAGTTTGAGACCCCTATAACTTATTTATAATATGGGTATTATTTTTATATGAATTTACTCAGAATTTGAGGTGTTATTTTGAGATTTCTGGGGTAGGCTCAACCAAATCCGAATTTGGTTTTAGTGGTAATTGGGTAAGTGTTTCTGAGTAGTCCTATATAACTTAACTCTTTAAGTGATGAGTTTGTTGATACAAATTGTGATTAGGGATAGTAATGTCTTGGTTTTGTGTCCATAGGCCAAAGTAACATTCAATTGGCTCTTAGAGGATTGGCTACAAGTGAGGTAACCAAGACTATATTAATTCCATGTATATATCTGCTTTAATTTTATATTTGCTGTACATGAATGATTTAAAATGCTAAGTGAATTGGTTAGCTATCTATTGTATTATGTTTTGACCTTGTAAGTTCATGATGGAGTTGTGGTGTGGCTGCCACCCGTGCATGTGCTTTGATTGGGCATCGGGTTGTGATCAGACCCCAGATGCACTGAACCCTAGTTGTGCTCATTGGGGAGTGGGTGCCGTGGATGGGCCTCTCCCAGTGTTATTGGCCTTTAACATGTGAAAATATGATTGCTAGTATGGGATGGTAATCATAGTACCTAATCATTTCCTTTGTTGATATGACTGATATGATTATGATGTTGATTCTGATTCATACATATATGTTAATTAAATTAGATTATATGAATGGAAATTTCCTTAGTTACTGAGATTTGCATCTCACCCCATTTCATGGAATCATACTTTCAGGTGAAGGCTCTTCAGGTAAGGATAAGGGGAAGCAAGTGGATGAAAATCCATAAGCTCCAACCATGTGGGGAGAAGGCTACACTTAGATTGGTTTATTTAGAATAGATGCTAAATTTTATATTCCTTTTTGTATAGCATCATCATGTAATCATGTTGCCAAGTGTAGGCTCTTATATTTTGATTACTTAGGATGTATCTATTGAGGAGTTAGGCCTCATCTTAGCTTGGTATTGGATGTATGAACCTATAACACCTGATGTATGAATTTTACTAAATTTATGGTATGGTATACTATTGGAAATATAATTATGTGATGCATTAGATGTTGATATAAACTATTGATGTATGAAATCTCTAACATAATGTATATCAAATGTTAATTGTTGATAGTTCATGAATTCTTGCTGTTATTACTCTATAGACTTGCTGATATAGGGAAGTTAGAGGAGTAGAAATTAACATTTAGGTTTTGAATTGGTAATGGTAGAATAGCTAGGTAAATAAGGTAGATAAATACCATTAGAGTCATATAAAATGAGGGGGAGTGGTCCTAGGATGTTCCTAGAAAGAGAATTGGAGTACATAGGATGAAATTTGGGAGATGTAGTTACAGGAGGGAGTCACACCGCGGTTAGGAAGGCCTCGCTGTGGCCTGGAAAGTGATAGTGGTGAAGAACGTCGCAGCTCAAGTGAAAAAAAATCGCTAGGAGAGTGGCAAAAAGAAACCTTGTCGCGATGTAACATGTCCTGCCGCGACGCAAGTCAAGGAAACTAGGTAAGGAGTGTCCAATAGCAAGCCTCGCTGCAACTCAAGTGTATTCCACCAAGGCAAGAATCGTGGGACTTTGAACAGTAGTTCTGTAACAGCCAAGAAAAGGAAAAGAAAAAGAAAATAGAAAAGAAAATGAGAAAAGAAAAAGGAAGGAAAAGAGAAGCTGGAAAATTTTCGAAGAGCTGAGAATTTTCTAAGTCTTCTCGCCATAGCGAGATATAGAATCGCCATAGCGAGAATGCCTCTTCGCCGTAGCGAGTATGTTCCTAGCTATAGCGAGTATGGCATTCCATATAGAGACCAGAGAGTTGCTCGCCATAGCGGCGCTATAGCGAAGGCAGAGGTCTGGAACAAACACGATCTCGCCGTAGCGACGCCAGAGCGAATGTAGAAGTCTGGAACAGACACGAGCTCGCCGTAGCGAGGTCACTAACTCGCTATAGCGAGAGCGGTCCAGAAGAGCGAGAAAAGGAGAATTTGACTTTTTAAAAGCTTCCAAATCTCTTCTTTCTTCTTCTAACCGACTCAAACTCATCTTAGGAGAGAGCAAAGGGCGAAGGAGAGAGAAAGAAGCTGAAGAGAAGAGGAAAGCACAAGAAAGGTATGAGTTTTCATATCTTCCTCTTAGTAAGCTGCCTTCTTTCCTTTTCTCCTCTTTCCTACGGTTCAGATGATAGAAATGGTTAGGTTTGAGTCTGGTTCAGAGGAGAGAGAGTGGGAAACCATTCTTGAGAGAGATTAGAAGTAGATAGTCTTCTCTTTCTTGCTTTTCCCCTTTCTTAAGAGTTGAGAAAAGAGAGGGATAGCTCATGGACCCTAGTGAGAGGAAAAGACCTAGAGTGAGAAGCTCAGTAGAGCCAATTAGAAGAGATCCCTAGCTTAAGAATTGAGTATAAGGTATTAATTCCATGCTTTTGTATGGTTAGGCTCAAGAGGAACTCTCCCATCTAGAAGTTGTTGTGAAACCAACAAGGGAGGAAGCCATTGACAGAGCAAGTAGTAGATAGCCAATAAAGGTAGTTCTCTCCACTTTCTCTCATGCATAATTGTGTGTTTACATTGTCTTGCTTGTGTGTATGAATGATATGAGCTATGAAAAGTGTGTTAGCATGATTATGTGATATGATTGAGATGATGGTTTAAATGCTTGATTGGGTTGCTTGAGGAAATGGAAAAGCCAATAACCCTATAGCCGAGGTGAGGATGAGCCGAAGCCCTAAGTTGGTTGAGCCATGTCTCCCAAAAGTGAGGTAGACTCCCAAAGAGTAAGGGTGAGTCTAAGTACCTCTAAAGTATGGGAAGGCAAATCCAAAAGCCATAAGGGAAGGGGTGAGGCCGATCCAAGTACTCAGCGAACTCTTGAATGTTATCCATGGCCATTTCACATGTTTTAAATGTTTTTCATCATGTTTTATATGCTAACATGCCATACATGCATAGTGAGACTTGTGGCATGCAATATATGTATGTTTGAATGAGAGTTGAACTACTGAGATTCTCCGAATCTCACCCCCCTCTCCACCATCCAACCATGCCAGGTGGCCCAAGTGAGATAAGAGATGGGAGCAACCACCAACAAGCATGAGGCTAGGGATAGAGATGAAGAAAAGTGTAAAGCACATTGTATATGAGAATTGTACATGAGATGTAAATGATGTATATGATGTAGCATGTACAAATGTTATAAGACAATGTATGTATTAATGATGAATGTATGAGAATGAGATTTATGATGAGTGAAAAGCTATGCTTGAATGTGAAAGAACCAATGATAGTCTAGTATATAAGGGTGCATAAGTGGGCATGGGGTAGTGAGTTTCCTCAATCTGAGTTATTAGACACTTGAGGCATGATTGATAGCTCCTATAGATGCTTTCTCATGTGCTCAAAGAGTCAAAGAAGTAGAAAACTTAAGATTGGACCCCATTAGCCACACTTTTGGCCAAGAAAGGGCCTTTTTGCACATGATGTCATAGAATAGCCATATGACCTCTTCTAGCTATGAGATTTGACATTTAGCTAGATTATGTTTAGAGCTTTCTGGGAAGCTAGAGTTCATGTCATTTAGAGGTCTATAGCATTTTCTATGAGCATCCAAAGTTGACATCAGAAATTCGGATTTCAGAAAATCACTGTTCATTTGGTCAGTTTAGAAATCATGTCATCCGAGGGGCAAACGTAGTCCAATGGCTACGAAATTTTATACACAGAAACTAGATGGTCACCGTGACTTGTAGGAACTGGAAGCACCTCATTTAGAGGTCCAGAGAGGAAGTTATGCAATTTCGAAGTTCCTGCCCAGAATCAGACCCCCAACCAGACCCGAGGTACTGTTTCATCGGTTTCCGGGGAATTGGCTTGGTGGACTGATCTGAAGATATTTTTCTCCTCTAGCTAACATCCACATCTTTCCATAGAGATAGAGTTTATGAGCATTGGATTTTTTTGGAATTAGTTAGACATTTTCAAAGTCCATATCAGTAAACTGTGACAGCAAAGAAGCCCCCTCTGACCAGTGAACTATTTCGATGTCAAACGCAGAATGAGTGAGAGATTGAGACTTCTAAGTATTTTTAGCATGAAGTAGACGTCTCAAAATTTCTAGAATGACCCAGATCATGCAGATACAATTTTTCTGCATTTAGTTATAAATTTCCAAAGTTAGCCCAGAAATGAAGCAAAATCTGCCCATAGCGAAAATGCATGTCTCCAATCCCTTTTTGCTTTCCATGAGCTTAAAGCATATGTTTGGGATTGCAATAAGTCTCAATAGGGTAATTGAGCATGAGGATGACTAGAGAGAGCTCAACCGGTCCATATTACTTCAAAGTGGAGCTCTACCCACACATAGTGCCATAGAGAGAGTAAGCATAAGGTAGAAAAAGTGTCTCCCTTATGAGTTCCGCACCGCCCATATGGGCTAGAGGGCACGTTGGGTATGAGTAAGAGGTCAAGGTGTCACAAGTTCCAAGAGGCATTTCTACCATGGCTCCACATAGATTTGTCGCAATGATGGTCTAACTCACTGCGATGCGTGAGTTGCCCAATAAGATTCTTGAGAGTAACTTAACCACGGCACGAAAAGTTAGGGCCGCGGTGCAAAGTGAAAATCTTAGTTTTTGAGCTCCAGTACCTAACGTAGTCGCAGCAGGAGAACTTCAAGTCGCAGCAAAGGTTCCCAAACTCTTACCTTTAGCCTAGAAACCCAAGTTTCTTCAATGGTGATGCTAGGAAATGATATAGGAACACTTGCGGGCAATTTTTGTGTGTTGAAATTGATGGATGGATAAATCACAAACCCTTCATGATAGTACAATTTCTTTTATGCATTCTCACATTTGTGGTTGTGTAGTGAATGAACCTAAAATTATCGAGGTCTAAATTTTCCTATAATTTTAACTATGTATTTATTTTTAATGACTCTAAACCTTGATCATTAAGCATTAATTGTGTATTTAGCCATAATTACCATGATATAGAAGATAGAGTTGTTACACCTTTCAAAACCCTCATTTCTCTTAAGTTTTCATCAAGTTAAGATCTCCTCTTCCTTTTCTCTTTCTAGACCGAAATAAGAAAGGGAAAGAATCGAAGGAAAATGTAAGTATTTCATATCAACTCACACCTTATTTGAAAGCTCTTGCAATGGCAATTCTTGTGGTATGGTTGGTTATTCCAAAGCTTTAATTTTCTTTATAAGGTTAGTGACAAACTTCATCTTTCAAGAAGCTAAGCTACAATTAGAAAGAACATGAAGAGTAGAGTAAGGTTACTAACTACCATAATGTGAAATTTTACATGTATGTTTACCTATTTAGCTTCCTTTTTCTTCTCTCTCTTCCTCTTCTTCATCATGACATAACTACTAGTTTTAAAGCAAAATTAGGTTGATGAACTAGAAGGGAGATGGTGCAAACAAGATGAAAAGGTGTGGAAAAGATATTTTAACTTTTTCTCATAATTACACGTTTGCCATTACATTGTGACTGCCTTATTTGAGTTCGTTTTAAATCCTTTTTTAGAACCACTTTTTTCATATGAAAATTGAGGCTCTCAACTTTATTAAAAATATTTACTTTGAAATTTTTGAAATTTAAGATCATACTGAAGAGTTTAGTCAAATTTACTATCAACCAACGCGCTAAATCGTGCACCAGAAAGGTTTTAACCATTCTAATGGTGCCTATAGTTTTCAAAGCCTCTAAAAACCCTAGTGAGCTTATCTTTGGCATTTAAAACCCTTTCCTTTAAGTTTCTTAAGTTTTTCTTGAAATTATAATTTTGTCACTGGCACATTGATTTTTTTCGTTTAAGCATTCTGGCTTTGGTTGTAAGTTATCCAAGGCTTCATAACCTTATCTCTTTATGCCATAATTAATATTTAACCTTGAGTTATCCTTAATTCATTTTGTGTTAGAGTCCTATCTCATTATCTTATTGGTCCTAGTTCAATTTCAAAAGAATTACATATTACAATCATCGGTTTGGCCGAGTTAGCTATTGGACTAGTGAGTACTAGACTCGATTTTACATTATATGTCTTTTTCTAAGCCTTGTGCTTGAGCTCAACCTAGTTTGATCTAGTACCAAGCTAGGCTAGACTAGTTTCTTGAGTTAGTTAGTCCACTTTCTTTTTAAAATGTTTGGTAAAAATTATACAATAACACCCAAAATTTCTTATAAATTCTTGTGAAATTACATTTAGCGCCTAAAAAAAATTTCCATATAAGTCTATATAAAATAATTCTTTTCAAAATGAGGTCCCCTGAATAGAACGATTTGCTGCCAAATAAAATTAAAAAAATAATATAAAAAATTAAAAATGAGGATTTGAGGTTTGAGTTGCCTAAAAAATTGAGCCAGAAGAGCTAGAAAAACTTTTGCAAAAGAATGTGGGGCAATTTTGTAATTTCTATAAAATTTGGAAAACTCCTAGAAGAGCTTTTTAAATGAAAAATTTGAGCTTTTTAGGATTCTTAGAGGCCTTAAAAACTATGAGAATCATGGGAATAATTGAAACTATAACATCTAGTTCCTCCGTAAATGCGAGAAACGTAATGTCTAATTTCTCAGTAAATATACGAAACTCACTGGATATAAAAGGAAGTCTCCCAGATAGAATGATTTGAGGTCCAATAAAATTTAGATAACAACTTAGACCTTAAACAATGAGGATCCAAGGCTAGAGGTGCCCTGAAAACAGAGCTAGAATAACCAGATGAAATTCAACGAAGATGTAATGACATTTTTGTAATTTCAGGCACTTTTTGAAAAAATCATAGGAAACATTTTTAAATAGAAAAATATGAGTTTCCTAGGGTTCTCAAAGGCTTTAAAAATTATAGGAATCCCTAGAATAGTTAAAATCCCTCTAGTTTACATTTTAGAACATCGGTGAACCCAAACTTTGATCCTTTCATTCGGGAAGGTTTTAGATCTGATTTGAATGATTCTAAAGGGATTTTATAAGTTATAGAAACTAAATTTTATGATGGAAAAGATGGTTCTCAAAAAGGAGTTGAAATGAGCTAAAAACAAAAAAGCCAAGAATGAAGGGCAAAATTAGAATTTTGAAATGTCTTAAATGGGTCTCTAGCCTATATATAGCACGCCCCACTTCTTCCATCTGCCTTGGCCAACTTTCCTCTGTACTAAATAGAACCCTAAGCTTCTTGAAGTGGTGCACTAAGAGGGAGGAAGAAGGGAAGAGAAAACCAAGCAAACAGGTAAGAAAATCCATGGTTTTTCATGCTTCTTCCTTCACCAATCTTGTTCTCCTCCTTCTCCTATCTATTTCTATGATTTTGATGATTGATTTGAAGATGATTTATGGATGGTTTAGTGAGGAGAGGATAGAAATTGAAGGAGATACAATAAGCAAGTGAAAGAACTCTTGAAAAGCATTGAAACAAGGTAAGAATCACGGCTTTTCTTTGAATCTTCTTGTTGTTCTCCATGGGAGCATGTTCGACCAACTTAGAGCCCACTCTCTAGGGAATGATTTCAAGCTAAAACAAGGTAGAGCCAAGGGTTTTCAAGCATGAGAAATAAAAATATGCAATTAGATTCAAACAAAAAGTTTTAGAATTCAAGTTGTATAACTTAGGGTTTTTATTGCACCTAACAATTCTTAAAGCTCTCCAAGGATAGTTTAACTTATATAAGAGTATTTATGAGATCCTAAGACATTTAGGAAGTTTCACAAGTGCCAATTCCCTAAGAGAAAGCAAGTAAACTCCATGGGTGCACAATGCTCTTCATGTCTTGGCCTAACCCACTTCATGCACCTAAGGAGTGTTTTAATTTATGCTAAGCCTAAAATGGGACTAAATATGATGGAATAACATTAATGGAAGCCTTGGAAAAAATTTAGAAGCCATGAAATGTGAGATGGAGGTATAGGCTCCATAATGTAACATTAGAAAGTTGCTGATAGTTAGGCTCCTTAAAATGAATGTGTAATGACTCCAAGAAGTCTAAAGGGAGTCAAGAGACCTATAATGAATGAGAAATGGGAGCTAAGATCATAAATTCTCATAATTGCTTTATAAGGTCTTGTATGGAAGCATAATGGAGCCATAGAACAAAGTACTTTCATATAGAGTGTGTATGATGCCAAAGCTTGTTTTCATAAATGATCTATATCTCTTTTGATGTGTCTAGGCTAAGAGAACCAAGGGCCACCTAATTTCAAGGCTTGGCCAAGAAAGGGGAAGAAAAATTCCAGGTGGAAAGTGTTGTATAATTGCTTCAAGGTAGCTCTCTAACATTTCTCGCATGCATGGCTTGCATGTTTGCTTGTCCTTGAGTGCTTGTATGTATGTTTATGCCATGAGAAATGTTTCTAGTTATTGCCTATTGATAAGCATGATTTTTATATGTTTTAATTCTCCTAACTTAAGCATTTAAGTGAGTAAATATGGCTTGAGGAGTTTAATTAGGTAAAATTTGATGTTATTAGCCATTTGTGCACTCAAGGAAATTATTTACAAGATTTTAGAATTTTAATGCATACATTTCTTTAAATGATTTTGTGAATTTTTCTATTGAATTGTTCTTACTATTTGTGCAGATTTTTTTTTTGTTGGGCAATAGGAATTTTAAGGATAGAAATTAATTTGGAAAATGATTGAAGCTTCAAGATTGAATCAAGAGCTAAACTACATGAAGGAAGCCATACTTTGCAACTAGAAAGAAGGATTTTTGGATGGAAGAGGCTGCATCATTCATGGTTTCTTTTTCATGCATATTCCACTTAGCACATCAAGGCATCAGATTTCTTATTGCTTCTTCATTCATACATTTACACGTAGCTACATGCAATTGCTACACATAACACATATGCAGCCACATCTTCATGAATTTCAACCATTAGACTCTTCTCAACATCACTCAGTCACACTTTCAGCTTCATATTAACACACACATGCATCCATACAATTGGTTTCTGCTTGAGGGAAATATGGAGCACATTCAGCATAACACATACACACATAGCATTCATTCTATGGTTCCAGCTCATGTTAAACATGTCACACAAGCTTCCACATCATACACACATCAACTCGCATGGATGATGCCTTGTTTTGATGAGAAGCAGGATGCAACTAGCCATGGGTTCAAGAGAAACAGGACGTGAGGTTTGCATGAATTGGGTTTGTATGGTTGGGAGTAGAACAAACATGCCAAAGGAGCCTCTCATTAACACACATGTTACAAGTTTGAAAGAACAAAGAAGGCAAAGCTGGGAAGCAGAAATAACGTGGAAGAACCACACATGGGCAAAACCAAATAACGCATGAGAAGAGAGCTGCAAACCACATGAGTAAGATGTGGAAGAAGCAGAAAGCAAAACATGGAGAAAAAGCACATGAGGAGCACCACCATGTTTTTACGTAGAGAAAAGCTGCAGAATGTGTGAAGAGAAGAAACAAATGGACTGAATGAGGCATTAAGAAGCACACTCGAATAGAAGTGGAGCAACACGAATGAATAAAGCTGAGAGAACAAACACCACAGTCCTGATGCAGCAACGGGAGAGCTTCACGTTAACATACACAAAGTAGCTGGATGGGTACTATACATATAAACACATGAGTCTGGTGGAAGATGATTATTATATTCACAATGGGGCCCACATATGCACAAGAGGAAGCATGCGGTATTGGCTAAATGGAAGAAATACATGGGAATGAATTTAAAAAAAAAAAGGAAGTGTGACACACAAAAAGGAGAAGTTGAGCACGTGAAAAATAAAAGAAAACAAGTGAAGAGATAAAAATACACTCGGGCAGAGGCAAAGGACGCACATCTATCGTATCACACATTCCATTCACTTCATCCAAACCATCCACCATGCCGTATTCCTCTCCACGCCATTTTCATCCACTTCCTTTATCTCCTTCCATTCAAATGAAGCTCTAATTCACCTTGTGATTAGCTTGGAAGACAACCTTAGAGAAGCTTGAATCTATGGATTTGAATTCAAATTTTGGCTAAGCTTCCTATTTTCTTTTCTCTCTTTCTACATTGATTTTTGTTCTTGAACTTGTTTGGTTAAACTTGTAATTGATTGGAATTAATGTAGTTTATGATTAGTAGCTGGTTAGAAAAATTAGGGGAGCAATTGATGTTTAATTGGTTAATTGTAGTGTTGGATTTTTATTTTTCTACCATTTTTCAAGTGTGCAATTAAGGTGTTTGATGAAATGCTTGTGAGAATTAGTGTGCTTAATTGTCTAATTTGAGAATTCATTAGAGCTTAATTGGTTAATTGAATCTCCTAAGATGTTAATTCAGAGGCTAATTGATCAATTAATCATTCAATTTAAGTGTTCATAGATCTTAATCACAAGAATTAGTAATTTAATAATGATTGAAGTCTCAATTAACATCAAATTGCTAAGTTCTTGATTTTTGCGTGGTAACTCAAGATACATTGTCGTGAACACAATTAGGGACTCTTAGACTAGAATTAATTATAATTGGATTAGGATAAGGATAGTGGATATCAAGGGATGAATCCAAAGCTAGTCACAAGTCTATCATTCAACCATAATTCATACAATTAGGTAGAGTTTAGAAACTTTATTTCGATTTCATTTTATTTAGTTTAATTAGATAAAAAAAACCACCCTTAAATTAGGTAGTTCTAGAGTCTTTTAACACTTAGAAAATCCAATTAAATATTGAACTCCATTTCCAAGGGAGATGACCTAGGTTGTGCCACTAACTATCAATTTAATTCAACCTAATTTTATTTTGAGGGTTGCATGACACAACCCATCAAAATTTGGTGCCGTTGCCGGGGAATTGAATTCTCAATTGTTTGAAAAGAATTTCTAAGTGTTTTAACTTTATTTTAGCTCTATTTTTTGTTTAGTTTTTCTCCTATTTTAAGCTTGGATTTGGATCATTTTAGTGTTAAGTGTCAATTGATCCGCTTGCTAGAATTTTCGTTTAAAGTGCCTAGAAAATTCTCAAACTTTGTTTTCCAAGGCTTTTAACATACTTTTTCTAATTTTTTAGTATTTTCTCGAAGTTTTTAAGAATTTTTCAATTTTTCTAGATTTAATTTCTTTATTTTTTGTGAGTTTGTTTTGTGTGATTAGCCTCTATTTTAGAGTGTTTTTTTATTGTTAGGTAAGTCTTAGCTTCTTTGGATTTTTATTTTCTTGATTTTGAGTTAATTTTAGTTATAATTTGCTAGTGATTTTTCTTATGCTGAAAGTGATTGAACTTCTCATTTTATTGGCTTTAAATGGATCCATATTATTATTCTAATCAAGGTGTCTATAATTCTTATGCAAATGATGGGATCTCCAGGTAGTTGGATGAACTCAAGTCAATGCTTTAAGGCCTTCTTGAACGACAAAGACAAGAACAACGAGCCCAACAATACCAACAAGTCCAATAACTATGCTACCAACCACACCATTATTCCTGTGAAGTTCACTCCAGTTACATTGAACCATACTACCATCCATATGAAGTTCACCCAAATTACCACCATCATTATGAGCCATACCACAATTACAATATACAAGAGCTAGAATATCATCCTTACAACTACCATGAGGGGTACATGCAACAAGAGGTCCGGAGGGAATTGACTTTGGAAGAGAGAAGGTCACAACAAATGAAAGCTCATAATCTTCAACTCCAATGAGAAATTGATTAGTTGCATGCTCAAAATCAACAAAAGATTGACAACATTATGAAAGATTTGAGAATTCAAATGAATCAACCTACTTCAAGTGCTACTGAATTGACTGAAGAGCAAATTAGAAGGGAATGTATAAAGGAGGAAGAGTTCTATTCACTGGGTAATATCCTTCCATCCTTTAATACTTTGCAATTTGTTGGGACTAATTCTAGTTTAGATGATAGCATTGTGACTACTAATGCATATAATGTTGTTGATTCTAAATTGCATGATGATGATATAGATGAGGAAATTGTTATTGAATCTCCTGATTTGGTTGATTATGGTAATTCATTAAGCAAAATTGATACAATTGTTGATGTTCATGAACCCTTGTGTACTGATGCACTTGGTATGTCTACACCTAACTGTGACCATGGTGATGATTTCATTTTTGAGCCTGTTAATAATGAATTTATTGAGTCTAGGGTAGTAGATAAGTGTGGGGGTGACCTAACATGTGATGATCATGTTATTCCTAGTGTGAATTTGGTTGATAAGTCTGTTGATGATGCATCTTCTGAGTTTAGGGACAACATGCCTTTTGGACCATGTGATATAGTTGATTTAAATGATTCTGTTGATTGTGTGTGTGTTGAATCCGCTATATGTGATAAATACTCCCAGATTAATTCTTTCATTAAAACTAGTGAGTTCCTCACATATACTGATCAACATGATTTCTCACTAGCCTGTGATGATATGACTGATGAAGCAGTGAAAGTAGCATGTGATAATGATATAGACAGTGACATTATTGAACAGCTTGTTGTTGATGAATCAGACTCTAATTTGCAATGCTTATGTGATGATTTGTATACATGTCTTATATGTGTTGAAATTAATGAGTTTTTAAGGTTTGATAAGTCTGTTGAATCCATAGAGTCCTTTGTTTGCACTGAAACTGTTAATGAGACTGATTCTACTGATCATACTAGTATTGATGAGAGCATGCATAGTAATAGTGCTGATATTGAAAATCCTATTGATGCTTGTACTATTATTGATACTAGTGAGAGACTTAACCTTGTTGTTGATCATAGTACTAGTAATGCAGCCTGACTTGAGTTACTGTTCTATCGATTTCCATGGGTTAAAGGCCATGGCATTGGTCTAGAATTATTTTTAATCTTTATTAGACACTCACTGCTTTCTAAAATGGTATGCTTTACTGGATTTTGATTTTTCTAGAATTACTTTTGAATTTTTGAAGTTCATATTAGTAACTTATAATAGCAAACCTAGGCAATTGGACCTTTAGTGCTATTTTATTGTCAATCATGGTCTCGTTGATATTTTATGGTCTAGAATGATTTTTAACCTATGCTTGACATTTAGGGCTTTCCAGAAAACAAGCATTCACTTGATTTTGATTTTTTAAAAAATTAATTATGATTTTTCAAAGTTGAGGTCAGAAATTTGCCCTTATAACTCAAGAGCAAACCATTGATTTTACAGAATATGCTAAAAAATCCAAGACTCTTGGGTTGTTTTTTGATGTGTATGACTTGCACGAGTTTGTTATAGATGAAAAATGATATGGATGAGTTCATATAGTCCATAAAGTGTGAAATAAAAATTTTGGGCCTTATGTAACACAATTCAATTTCATTATTTATGTACTATTTTCATGTAAGTGATGGAAGTTAGGCATTGCAATGGAATAAATAGGTTAAATGTTTAAGGTATTATAAAAACCCCTCCAATAAGCGATTTCAGTCGTCGGTTGACCAAAAATTTAATTGAACAATTTAGAATGATTTTAAATCTAATTTGGGTGAAACCAAAGCCATTTTATGAATTAGATGACCCAAATTTTATGATGAAAAAAGACATATTTCGAAAAGGAGTTGAAATAAACCCAAACAGTAAAAACTAAGATAAAGGACTAAATTGCAAAGTTAAAAAATTGTAAAAAGTAGACTTTTGGCCTCTTAAAAATGTCCTAGATCTACTCTCTCTCTTGATCAACTTATCTTTGCTCCAAAATAGATCCAAGAACTGCTCTTTAAGGCACATAAGAGGGGAGGCCAAGGAAGGAAGAAGTTTTGAAAAGTGTAAGAATTCTTTAGTTTTCCATGTCTTCTCCTTCACTAAACTCCTTCTCCTCCTTCTCCTCTCTTCTCCTATGGGTTTAATGGTTTGTTTGGTCATATTTGATGGTTAGTCTAGTGGAGAGAAGAGAGAAATTGGAAGAGCTCTTGGGAGCATAGCAAAGTACTTTTGAAAAGCTTCCAAATAAGGTAAATTCCCATGATCTTTCTTGCTCCATCTTGCTCTTTCTTCTCTTATGTATTTTGGCTAAAATTGAGACCATATGTTAGGGGTCTTATTCTAATTGACACTTGATAGTAAGTGTGTAACACTATATTTATACAACTCATCCCATCCCATTCTAGGCACATTTCCTTGAACTACACAAGTTTGCTAAGGAAAACCATTAAAAACATTCAATTATTTTGCGTTAAGTCATGAATAAATTTTTCATTTCATGTGCCATGGACCATATGAAGTCATCCATCTCATTCTAATATTTAAATATACAAATACAACTCAAAAGCATCTCAAGAAGTGGACAAAAACTCGAGCTAATGGAATATATACATAAAAATAGTATGTGCAGTGTCAGGTTCATGAGCCAATTTTTTGTCATGAATTTTGAAACATCATAACTAATTCTAAAAAAATCAAAATCAAGCACACTATACCATTCTAGAAATGTAAAGATGTCTAATTTATGTTAAAAATAATTCTAGACCACAATAGTGATGTCCAGACACCAGAAATTAATAGAACAATATCCAAGGTCACCTGTCATTACTAGTAATGTCACTGAATTTCAAAAATTTATATCTCCTTGTGCAAATGTCCAATCATGGTGATCTCAGTAGCCATGGAAAGCTTATCATGTCTAATTTATGTTTGTAAACTTTCATAAGCATTGGACACCATTTGGCAAACTGACTATATAAACAGTGCTTATACTAGAATAACAAAAAAATGGCAACTTTGAAAAATCATAATTAATTTCACAGAACTCTAAATAATCTGGTTTTTAGCTTTCCAAAAGCTTTGGATAAGATCCATATGCATACCAAATTTTATGGGCAAATTCGTTCATTTGGTTAGATCTTGATATTGGGTTGCAAAAATGCTCTTTTAAGCTTTTTAATGGGTCTCAAGAAGGTCAAATTTGGTTCCAAGGCTCCCATGGCCACTTGAACACATAGAAAAGCACCAAAATGGTCTACTAAACATGTTTTAAAGGTGCACAAATGCAGATTTCACAAATCCACACTCTCACACCAAAGTGTACCTAAGAACACATGCCATATCTTGCTATTCAATGCTTAAAAATTGCTATATCATATATATGCATCAAATCTCATTCATAAACAATATATTCATATATTTACATATGTTCATGGGCTCATACATCGTACACAATATTGGATTACATCATATTCCATTCATATGGCTACAAAATGAATAATTTCACACACTTTATTGTCAATCTCCTTCCCTTATATTTGATGGCTTCCATTCCTTGACTCACTGGGACCACCTAGTCATGTTAGACAATAGGGGAGGAAGGAATGAGATTTTAAGAATTTCAATAGCTCTTCTCTCTTTCAACCATACATAAAGAATGCAATCTAAGACTAAAAATGCTTGCATGGATATCATGGAATATGTAATCATTCATGGAATATTTCTAACATTCAAGAAGTCATATGAAACATATATAGGCTTGCCAAGCAAGTGGCTTAGCCTCACCCAATCTCTTTGGAGGATTTTGGACTTGTCTCACCCATTTTCTTAAAGGCTTTTAACTAAACCTTACTCTTGGGAAACTTTTAACTTTGTTTCAACCATTCTTAGGGACTTTTGGTGTAATGTCCAATTTTTGTTAAACGATAGAAACAGGTGCATTTTCAAAGCAAGTCCCCCAAAATGAATTAGTTAAGGTCCTAAAAAATTTAATTAGCATTCTAGACTCCTAAAAATGTGAACCATAGGCTCAGATAGAAAGAAAAATAGAGCTAGAATGAAGAAACAAAATTAAATGAAAGGTTGATAAAATGTAATGGTATTTTCATAATGTTGAGAAAATTTTGGAATTCTCACAGGAGGGCTTTTCAAATGAAACTTTTGATTTTTCTGAGATTCTCAAAGGCCCTGAAAACCATGGGAAGCCCCAGGATAGTTAAAACCCCTTTGGTGGACGTTTTCCAACATTAGTGCACCCAAACTTTGACAAATTTGCTCAGGAAGATTTTAGCTCCAATTTGAGTGATTCTAAAGGCATTTTATTAAATTAGGAACATAAATTTTATAATAGAAAAGACGGTTCTTCAAAAAGGAGCTAAAACAAACCAAAAACGAAAATGCCAAGATGAAAAGGAAAAATTGGAATTTTTGAAAAGTGTTTCTTAAACCCACCTATATATATGGTGCCCCACCTCCTCACTCATTTAGCTTATTTAGTTTCTACCCTAAATCAGAGGAAGAACCCTAAGAGTGAGGCGCACAAGAAGGAGAAGAAGAAAAAGAGAAAAGCAAGGAAAAAGGTATGGAATTTCTTGGTTTTTTCATGTTTTATCTTTAGCAAACCTCTTCTTCTCCATTTCCCCTTCTTTCCTATGGTTTTATTGAAGTTTTTGGATTTGTTTTGAGGGAAGAATAGAGGGAAAATTTGAATTTGAAGAGAGGAGGCCAAGGAAAGAAAGAATCAAGCAAAAAAACAAAGTAAATCTTCCTTCCATGGTAGTTATCTCTTGCTCCCTTGTTCTCCTTAGTACGTCCCACACATAGAGCTTTAAGAGGGATTGGATTTTGGGTAAAATCAAGGGTGAATCTTAGAAATTTAAGGGAGGAGAATAAAAATATACGAAGAGAATTAACAAATAACCATGAAAAATCAAGATAGCAAACCTAGGGTTTCTAGTGTCCCTTGAAAAATATGATTTAATACAATGATTCCTAGGCCTAAATGAATGTTTAAATGAGCTTATAAGATCCCTAGAAGGCTCCCCATATACATCTTCCATTAAGAAAACAAAGCAAACTTCAAGAGTAGCCTTAAGGAGCATAGCCACAGCCTAGTGTAGTTGGGACACCTAAGGGTAGTTTTAGTTTGTTCCAAGCCCATTTTTGAATCATATATGATAAGTGAAGATGAGCAGAAACCTTGGAAAAAATTTAGAAACCATAGAAAGTGAGATGGCCTTATATGTTCCATAATATGACCTAAAGAAGCAACACCTAGTTTGGCTCTTTGTTTAAATTGTGTAATGATTCCAAGAGGCTTAAAAAGAATCAAGAATCATAAATGAAAGGAAAGAATGAAGCCTAAAATTAAATTGATGGATGTTGCTTCATTAGGTGCATTTTGGAACCATAAAAGGGCTATTAGACCAAGTTAGTGTTTAAGGAAGATGTATGGCTTTAGAAATGATTCCATGAACTTATTAGTATCAGAGCAAAAGTTCAAGCTGTCTTTATGAGTTGCCTTAGTGTATATGAGCTATTTTCAAATGAATTGAGTGTGTGATGGTTGTGAATGTGTTCTCTTTGATGCTAAAGTTTGTTATGATATTTTAGAGCCATAGTAAACACTAAGAGAGGTAGGCCATCTAAAGAGTCTCATGCAGATGATATTGCTGACCCTAGTGATCCAGTAGCTAGAGCCTTACAGGCTATTAAGGCTCACCTGGATCAGCAGCAGGCCGGGATCATGTAGTTATAGGAATGGCTTGCTGAGAGAAATAGCCAGGGCTGTACACCTTTTCCTCCACAGCCACCTCACCCCTCAAATCATCCCGAGCATTCAGAGGTGACTCACCCAGATTTGTAGCCACACATGTAGATGGTTGCCCCTATTCCACCAACTCAAACACCTCCAGCCCTGGAGCGACTTTCTACTAGGCAGATCATCACTTAGTTCAGGAAATTCAGGCCTCCCACCTTTGATGATAAGATGAACTCAAAGAAAGCTGAGGCTTGGATTATGTAACTATAAAAGATCTTCTAGGTGATGGAGTGTACGTCTAAGTAGAAAGCCACTATGGCTATTTTTCAGTTATAGAGAGAGGCAGATTATTGGTAGAGGGGCACTGAGCCTATTTTGAGGGTGAGGAACCTTCCGATTATATGGGAGGCATTCCTTCAGACTTTTTATGAGAAATACTTCCCCAGCTTAATTAGAGATGAGAAGAAGTCAAAGTTTGTACTTCTGAGACAAACAGAGGGGATGTTCATAGACCAGTACGTGACCAAATTTGTAGAGCTCTCTAGATATTCTTTATATTTACAGAGGCATGATGATGAGCACTAAAGAGCAGATAAGTTAGAGAAAGGTTTGCTTCTAGAGATTAAAGATAGGGTAGTTCCACAGAGAATCAGGAACTTTAATACCCTAGTTGAGATATGCAAAGTGACTAAAGTAAACCTTAAAACTATGCAGCCTACCTCCAGTGCTAGACCACCCTTCCCTGAGCCTAAGAGACCTAGAGAAGAATCACAGGCCATAGTTGCTAGTAGGAGAGGTGGTAGGAGTTAGTGGAGCAGAAGGGGCAAGAGACAGATAACTCAGTCTAGTAAAGGTAGTTCCGTGCCAACAATCATGGAACCAGACCATGTTACGTAGAGTAGAACGTATGTTATAGATGTAGTAGGCCAGGACACATGGCTAGGGACTACACATAGGCTCCTTAATAGTTTCTGTAGCAGAGGGAAATGGCTCCTGCTCCCAGACCTTAGACCCAAGGCAGAGTCTTTGCCCTGTCACAGCAGGAGGCTAGCCAGTCCCCGAGTCTGATCCAAGATACTATTAGAATAAATGATTTTTTTGTAACTGCATTATTTGATTCAGGTGCTAGCCATTCTTTCATATCATATGACTATGCTAGGAGGTTAGGTCTAAGTATGCATACATTATCATATGACTTACATGTATTTACCCCCACAGGAAACTAAGCCATTACCTTCCATGCTTTTTTGAATTGTATGATTCAATTTAATCATTACCTTACCACCCTTGATTTGATTTGTATGCCTCTTATTAATATTAATTTGATCATTGGCATAAATTGAATGTTTATAAATAATGTCACACTAGATTGTAGCCACAGACGTATTACTTTACTTGAGTGTGGGAATATGCCTAGTATAAGGATTGAGTTGTCTGTTATGACCACCTCCCAGGCTAAGAAGTCTCTAGGGCATGGTTGTCAAGGGTACCTAGTTTTCTTTTCAATTCAGTCTGAGGTAAAAGAGGGTATAGAGAAGATTTCCATAATAAGAGAGGTCCCAGAGGTATTCCTTAGAGAGGTTAGTGGACTACCCCTAGAGAGAGAGGTCGAGTTTCCCATAGACATTGTACCTAGGACAGGTCTAGTGTCTAAGGCCCTATAAAGGATGGCTCCCACCAAGTCAGTTGAGCTCAAAAAGAAGATAAAAGAGCTCTTAGAGAAGGGTTTTATCAGATCTAATGTCTCGCTGTGGGAAGCTCTAGTCCTATTCGTAAAGAAAGAAGATGGGATCCTTAGACTCTGTATAGATTACAGGGAGCTCAATAAGATAACTATTAAGAATAAGTACCCTATCCCTTACATAGATGACCTTTTAGATTAATTAGTAGGAGTGTTTGTATTTTCTAAGATAGACCTTAGGTTGGGATATCACCAGCTCAGAATTAAGGTTGAGGATATTCACAAAAAGGCATTTAGAACTAGATACAGGCATTATGAATTTTTAGTAATGCCCTTCGAGTTAACGAATGCACCTATAGTGTTCATGGATTACACGAATAGAGTATTTAGGCCATACTTAGACAGATTTGTAGCTGTCTTTATAGATGATATTCTTATCTATTCAAAAAGTAGGGAAGAACATAAGCAGCACCTAAGATTAGCCTTGGAAACCCTAAGAGAGAAATAGTTGTATGCTAAACTTAGTAAATGTAAGTTCTAGCTCACTAAAGTTTAATTCTTAGGCCATGTGATCTCTCAGGCAAGGGTCACAGTAGATCCCTATAAGGTAGAGGTAGTGTTACAATAAGAGGGACCTAGGATAGCGATAGAGATCAGGAGCTTTCTAGGTTTAATAGGTTATTATAGGAGATTCATTCAGGGCTTTTTTCAGATAGTAACGCCACTTACCAAGCTCACTAGAAAGAATATGCCATTTATGTGGGATGAGAAATATGAGAAGAGTTTTCAAGAGTTAAAGCATAAGTTAACCATAACCCCAGTTTTAGTACTACTTAACCCTAGAAAGACTTTTGTAGTCTATAGTAATGCATCTAAGAAAGGGTTAGGATGTATGCTCATGCTGAAAGGCTGAGTAATCGCTTATGCTTATAGACAACTAAAATCTCATGAAAAAAATTACCCCACACATGACCTAAAGCTAGCTGCAATGGTGTTTGCTTTGAAAATATGGAGACACTACTTATATAGGGCAACTATAGAAATTTACAATGACCACAAAAAGCCTTAAATATTTATTTGAACAAAAAGAATTAAATATGAGATAGCAGAGATGGTTAAATTTTTTTAAAGACTATGATTTCACATTGAAATACCATCCCGATAAGGCTAATGTAGTAGCTGATGCCCTGAGTAAGAAATCCATACACATGGCCTGCATGATGATTTAAGAGTAAGAATTGATTGAGATTCAGAGATATGAATCTCTTATGTGAGGTGCATCTAGGAAAGCTATTGAGTGAAACTTGAATAGAAAATGACCTAAGGGACCAGATAAGAGAGTTTCAGTAGACAGATGACCATATAAGTAAGATTCAATCTCAGATAGCCTAAGGTAGCATTCAGGAGTTCAATATGTCTGAGAATGACATAGTGAGGTATAAGGATAGGCTGTATGTGTAAGAAATGTAGAAATCTGAGAGAGAATATTAGATGAGACACATAAGAGCAAGTACACCATTCATCAAGGCAATAATAAAATGTACCATGACTTAAAGAAAATGTTCTGATGGCTTGGAATGAAAGCAGACATAGCAGATTATGTCTCCTGATGTTTAGTATGCTAGAAAGTTGAGATAGAGCACCGAAAACCAGTTAAGTTACTTCAGCCTCTAGATATCCTAGAGCATAAATGGGATAGTATAGCTATAGATTTTGTTATGTGTTTACCCAGGACATCATCGGGGCATGATGCAATATGAGTAATAGTGGATAGATTAACAAAGTCCATACACTTGTTAGCAATGAAAGCCACTTATACCCTAGATAAACTAGCCCAGCTATACATCTAGGAGATAATTAGACTACATGGTGTACCTAGGAGCATAGTCTCATATAGGGATCTCAGATTCACTTCGAATTTCTGAAGATCATTACATAATGCTCTAAGTACTAGGCTTAGATTTAGCATAACCTATCACCCACAGACAGATGGACAAATGGAGAGAACTATCCAAACCCTAGAAGACATGTTGAGGGCATGTGTCTTAGAGATGAAAGGAAACTAGGATACATACTTGCCTCTAGTGGAATTTGCCTATAATAATAGCTATCAAGTAAGCATACAGATGGCACCGTATTAGCCATTGTATAGGAGGAAGTCTAGGTCTCTGATGTGTTAGGTTAAGTCAGAAGAGCGGAGCATGATAGGCCCAGAGCTAGTGGACCAGACTTCCAGACAAATTGAGACCATCAGGAAAAAAATTGCTAATAGCCCAGAGTACACAAAAGAGTTACTCAAATAAATGTAGATAGCTATTGAAGTTTGAGATTGGAGACCATGTCTTTATTGAAGTGTCTCCAGTCATAGGGATAGGTCAGTCCATTAAAAGTAAAAAGCTCAGTCTAAAATACATAGGTCCATTCCAGATTCTTAATAAAGTAGGACCTGTAACTTACAGACTTGCCCTTCCCCTAAAGCTGAGCCAAGTGCATAATGTATTCCATATTTCACAGCTTAAAAAGTACTAGCCTAGCCCTTCACATGTCATAGAACATGAGAATGTGCAATTACAGGATAATCTATCACATATAGTATCACTAGATCGGATCGTGGACGTTAGACTCAAGAAGTTATGGAGTAAGATGATACCGTTAGTGAAAGTGGTTTGGAAGGGGTTATCTCCTGAAGAAGCTACTTGGGAGCTAGAGGACATGATGAGAAAGAAGTATCTGGAGCTCTTCCCATGAGGTATGTTATCTAAATTTTGAGAACGAAATTTATTTAAAGGAGGGAGAATTGTAATGTCCAGTTTTCGTTAAACAATAGAAACGAGTGCATTTTCAAAGCAAGTCCCTTGAATGAATTAATTAAGGTCCCAAAAAATTTAAATAGCATTCTAAACTCCCAAAAATGTGAATCACAGGCTCAGAAGGAAAGAAAAATGATGTTAGAATAAAGAAACAAAATTGAACGAAAGGTTGGCGAAATGTAATGGTATTTTCGTAATTTTGAGAAAATTTTAGAATTCTCACAGAAGGGCTTTTCAAATAAAATTTTTGAGTTTTCTGAGATTCTCAGAGGCCTTGAAAACTATGGGAAGCCCTGGGATAGTTAAAACCCCTCTAGTGGATATTTTCCAATATTAGTAGACTCGAACTTTGACAGATTTGCTTAGGTAGGTTTTAGCTTTGATTTGAGTGATTTTAAAGGCATTTTATTAAATTGGGAACCTACATTTTATAATGGAAAAGACAATTCTCAAAAAGGAGCTAAAATGGACCGAAAACGAAAATGCTAAGATGAAAAGGCAAAATTGGAATTTTTGAAAAGTGTTTCTTAAACCCACCTATATATATAAGGCACCCCACCTCCTCACTTATTTAGCTCATTTAGTTTCTGCCCTAAATCAGAGGAAGAACCCTAAGTGTGAGGTGCACAAGAAGGAGAAGAAGAGAAGGAGAAAAGCAAGGCAAAAGGTATGGAATTTCTTGGTCTTTTCATGTTTTATCTTTAGCAAACCTCTTCTTTTCTATTTCCCCTTCTTTCTTATGGTTTTATTGAAGTTTTTGGATCTATTTTGAGGGAAGAATAGAGGGGAAAATTCGAATTTGAAGAGAAGAGGCCAAGGAAAGGAAGAATCAAGTAAGAAAATAAAGTAAATCTTCCTTCCATGGTAGCTATCTGTTGCTCTCTTCTTCTCCTTGGTTTATCCCACACATGGAGCTTTAAGAGGGCTTAGATTTTGGGTAGAACCAAGGGTGAATCTTAGAAATTTAAGGGAGGAGAATAAAAATATACAAAGAAAATTAACAAATAACCATGGAAAATCAAGATAGCAAACCTAGGGTTTCTAGTGTTCCTTGAAAAATATGATTTAATACAATGATTCCTAGGCCTAAATGAATATTTAAATGAGCTCTTAAGATCCCTAAAAGGCTCCCTATATGCATCTTTCATTAAGAAAACAAAGCAAACTCTAAGAGTAGCCTTAAAGAGCATAGCCATAGCCTAGTGTAGTTGGGACACCTAGGGGTAGTTTTATTTTGTTCCAAGCCCATTTTTGAATCATATATGATGAGTGAAGATGAGGGAAAACCTTGAAAAAAATTTAGAAACCATAGAAAGTGAGATGGCCTTATATGTTCCATAATATGATCTAAAGATGTAACACCTAGTTTGGCTCTTTGTTTTAATTATGTAATGATTCCAAGAGGCTTGAAAAGAGTCCAGAATCATAAATGAAAGGAAAGAATGGAGTCTAGAACTAAATTGATGGATGTTGCTTTATTAGGCGCACTTTGGAACCATAAAAGGGCTATTAGACCAAGTTAGTATTTAAGGAAGATGTATGGCTTTAAAAATGATTCCATGAACTTAGTTGGCTTCAATATATTGTGTTTAGGCTAAGAGAAACAAATCCTACACTTTTGTGTGTGTGAGGCCGAGGAAGGGAGAGCATTTCCAAGAGAAAAAGTGTGTGGTTGCAACAAAGGTAGCTCACTTCTCCTTCTCTCATGCATGAACATGTGCTTAACTTCTCTTGAATATGTGTATGTGTGTTTTAAGTCATGAAAAGTATTCTAGCATGTGCATATGTATTATGGTATCATGATGTTGCAATATGTTTTCAAATGATACTTAGTATGCGTGCTTGGATTTGTTTGAGTGTGGTGAAGCCAAGAACCCTTAGCCATGGTGAGGATGAAATAATAACCCTTAAAATTAGTTAAGATAAAGTAAAGAGTCTCCAAAGAGTAAGGTTGAGTCAAAACCTCTTAGAGAGAATGGGTGAGGCAAGTCTAAAATCTATAAGAGAATGAGTGAGGCTAATCCACTTACTTGGCAAGTCTATGTATGTTTTGTATGACTTGTTTAAGTGCCAAGTTCAAGTGCTAAGAATGCTTCTTGAATGATCATGCACTCCATGATGCTCATGCATGCCTTTTTAAGACTTGTTTTGCATCATTTATATATGATTAAAATGGAAGATGAATTATTAGAATTCTTTGAATCTCATTCACTCCTCTCTAATGTTTTAACATGTTAGGTGGACCAAGTGAGCAAAGTAATGGAAGCCATCAAGTTGGAAGATGAGAGTTTGACATCAAAATGCCTAGCTTTATCTCTTTTATAGCCATACACATGGCATATGATGCAATCCTATGATGGAATTATTATGTAATCATTTGAACATATGTAATTACCTAAATATTTGATGTATGCATAAGTTTTAGTGCCAAATGAATGGTAATGTGCATTTTGGGTAGTGAATGGCAATGTAAAGCATGTGTAATCTTGTGTATGGCATGGAGTGAGAAAGTGAGTTTTCAAATTCTGGGTTTATGAACCTTTGAGATAAGTTTAGAAGGTCATTTTGGTGCATTCCCAAATGCTCAAGTGGTCATGGTTGTCTTAGAACTCAAAATGGACCATTTAGACCCCTTTGGTGACACAAAATCAGTCATTTTACAACCGAATGTCAAGATCTGACCAAATAAACGAATTTGCCCATGACATTTGGTACACATATATGTCTTATCCAGAGATTTTTGTGAAGCTAAAGATCAGATTATTTGGAGCTTTGTGGAATTAATTATGATTTTTCAAAGTTGTCATTTTTCTGCTAAACTGATGCATATACTATTCATATGGTCAAAAACTTGGGCTATGTCATTCGTGGGCCAAATGATGTCCAATGCTCATAACATTTTACAGACATAAACTAGGCAAAATAATATTTCAATGACCACTAATATCACCCCAATTGGACCTTTGTGCAGGGAGATATGAATTTTTGAAGTTGGAGGTTAGTACTAGGGATGATAGTCAACCTCTAGTACTATTCCTACAATTTTCGATGGTTAGCAGTCCCTGTTGTGGTCTGGACATATTTTTATCATAAATTAGACATTTGTAGATTTCTAGAATGGTAAAAAATTCATGATTTTGATTTTTTTAGAATTAGTTATAATTTTTTAAAATTTATAATAGAAAGTTGAAAATTCTGGCCGAGGCTGCACCTAGTATTTTTGTGTATTCCATCCACCTGCACGAGTTTTAAGCTACTTCCTTAGAGGTTTATGAGTTGTATTTTTGTAATTAAATATGAAAATGAGAATGATGAGTCCATACGGTCTATGGGACACTGAATGAAAAATTTATCCACTATACAACACAAATATATTCATTATTTTAATGCTATTTTTCTTGCTTCCTTGTGAGATGCATGGTATGAGACATGGAAATAGCATGAGACAAGCTAGAAATTTATGGTGTTACATTTGGCTCATTCTCACCCTAGCTAGAGGACTTTTGGCTTCACCACACTCAAGCAACCAAAGCAAATTCACAAAGCGTCATTTGAATGCATAACATAACATCATGGTACCATGGCATTTAGATACATGCTAGAACAATTTTCATGGCTCAAAACATACATATACACATTCAAAGACAAGATAAATATCCACTTATGCATAGGAGAAAGAAGAGAGAGCTACCTTTGTTATAATAGCACACTTTCCTCCTTGAACTTGGTTCCTCTCCCTCGGCCACACACTCACAAGAAGGTGGAACTTGATTCCTTTAGCCTAAACACATTACATGGAAGCCAATTACACTCTTGGAACAATTTCTAAAGCTACATATGCACTTGAAAAGCTAGATGGCTCAAATGGTTCAATTATGGTTCTATAAGGCACCTAATGAAGCAACCTTGGGAAAACATAATCTTGGCTCTATTCTTTCCTTTAATTTATGACTCTTGACTCTATTTAGACCTATTGGAATCATCACACAATCATTTCGAGGAGCTTAGGTAGGTGTTGCTTAATTATGCTATAATTGGAACCTATATCTCCATTACACTTTCTAGGCTTTCTAAAACTTTTCCAAAGCTTTCTCTCATACTCTCCCATCATACATGATGCAAAACTAAGCTTGAAAGAAATTAAAACACTCCATAGGTGCATGAACCTCTTTAGGCTGAGGCTATACTTCTAATTGGCACCAATGGAGTTTGTTTGATTTCTTTGAAGGGAGAAGCATGTGGGAGGCTTCCTTGATGCCTTAGGGACTCACACAAACTCTTAGACACTTTAAATCATGGCTAGAAAGCTTCCTACAAACTAAGGTGCAAGTAAAACCCTATATTAGACATCTTGCAAATTAATGGTTCTTTCTTAGATTTCTTTGCATATACTTGTTCTTCATACTCCATAACCCTTGGTTCCATCAAGAACACATGAAGAAAACCTCTCCTCCTCACTTTCTTTCTCTAGACTGAAGCTTAAATAGCTTGAAAATACAAGATTTTGCAAGTGTTTCAAATAAAGTCTTACCTTAAAATAGAGCTCTTTTTGCATAGATTATTTTCCACTGATTAGTTTCTTGAAAAGAGTTCCTTTTTAGCTTAGGTTAAACCTGAATTTTCAAGTTTTCAACAAAAGAATACCACCATTACAGAGCTCTTAAAGAGAGGAACAATTTTCCTAACTTGTGCGAGATGAAATGAAGTTGTTTACTTACCTAAATAGAAGCTTAAACTTCTCTTTCTCTCTCCCTTCTTAATATCACGCCATGGCTACTCAAATTTCTGCAAATGGAAGCTTGGAGAAGGTGATGAGGTGTAGTCTTACTTAAGAATCCTTTTTTACAATTTTTTAAAATGACTATCTTGCCCTTATGCACTTGTTTGCTCTGTTTAGGTTTATTTCAACTCTTTTTTTAAAACCATCTTTTCTGTCATAAAATTTAGGTCCTCTAATTTATAAAATGCATTTGGTTTCATCCAAATTGAATTAAAAACCTTTCCAAATGAATCGATCAAAGTTCAAGTCAACTGACGCTTAAAAATATAAACTGGAGGGGTTTGAACCATTCTAAGGGTTCCTATGGTTTTTAGGATCTCTAAGAACCCCTAAAAACTCATTTTTCCCATTTAAAAATCCCTCCTTTGGGTTTTCTAAAACATGCTTAAAATTACAAAAATGTCATTATGTTCCGTTACATTTTCATTAAATTCTATTGGGTTATTCTAACTTTGGTTTCAGGGCACCTCTGACCTTGGATCGTCATTATTTAAAGTCTAAAATATTATTCTAATTTTATTAGAGCTCCAATCATTCTATCTAGGGACATTCCCTTTGTATCCAGTGAATTACATATATTCATGAAGAAATCAAGCATTACATTTCTCATGTTTATGGAGGTACTGGATATTACAAAGTGAGGCTTTGAGGCATGGGAAATCAAATGAAACAATTAGGATGCAAAAAGAACCATTAGAGAACAAAGTATGGTAATTAGGGATTTAGATGCACTTTGGTAAATCTAAAAATTTCTAATGGTAATTTAGGTTGTCTAAGAGTGTGCTTGAGATCCCAAGACATTTAGGAAGCTTCATGGATAGCAAGTGTAACACCATGTTTTTCTAGCTTACCTCATGTTATTTCCATGCCTTATCTCATGCATTTCACAAGGAGGCAAAATAATGGCGTTAAAAAGAATGAATAAATTTGTGTTACATAACAGATAAATTTTTCAGTCGTTGTCCTGTGGACCATATGGACTCATCTATCTCATTGTCATATTTAATTACACAAATATAACTCATAACTATCTTGTAATACCCCAAAATTAATTAAGGTGTTAATCATAGTTTTGGATTAATTAAGAATAATTAATATAGAATAATCAAGTAAATCAAGTAAATGAAAATTTTGGAAAGAAAAATTATTAATATGGGTTTGAGATTTAATTAGGAGAAAAATTTCATTTAGGCCCAAATTAATGTAGAAGAGCATGATAAGAGGATAATGGAGGCCTAATAGACTAGGTGCAGACCCAATCTAATTCCATGTGATAGAGGCCCAAGATCCACCTTTATAGGCTCTTATAATTGGCCTAATAACCCTTGTGCAGATCCAAAACCTTTGAGCTCTTACAACTTATTCTGGCCCAATGGAATTTCAGCAGCCCAATGCATAAGAGCTGGCCCAACAAAACTAAAATCTGAAGCCCAAATGGAGTTAGACCTTGGAGCAACCCATGACCTATATTTGACCCAACTAAAACCCTAATACTTCAGCCTCTTCCCCATTTGCTATAACACAAACACCCATCTCAAAATTTGGAGGTCCAAAGGAGTCTCTAGGGCTTTTAGTATATTTTCACATTTTCCCACTTCTAGAGCAAGATTTAGCTAAGGTAATAGTTATATAACTTAATCCTCTTATCTTTCTCTTTATTTTGGTCCGATTAGTTTTTCATTTGGAGTATTTTCACCATGCCTAAAATTTAAAATGTGGTTGTTTGGGATTTTCTTGGTGAAATTCGTAGGTTGAGGCTAGGGCTGATATTAAGTGAGTATAAATCCTTCATTTTGATGTTTTATTTGCTAGTTTGAGACTCCCATAGCTGATTTATAATATGAGTATTAATTTTATACTAATTTGCTCAGGCTTTTAGGTGAAATATTGAGGTTTCTGGTAGAGGACACTTCAATTCGAATTTAAGAATTGTGGTGGCTGGGTAAGTGTTCCCTATGTGGTCATTAGCATTTTAAATTCTTTGGACACTTATTGCAACTATTAATGATGAATTAAAGTAGTAATTTTCTGATGCTATGGTTTTAAAGAGATTTTTGTACCATTGGTGGCTGTTGTAATTATCTATAAGTGAGGTAACTGGGTTCATATTAATTTCATGCATATATCTATTTTAATTACAGATTTATTGTACATGAATGATTTGAAATGTTGAATGAATTGGTTGGCTATCATTATATTGTGATTGGACCTTGTGAGTCCATGGTGGAGCTGTGGTGCGGCTGCCACCCATGCATGTACTGCGATCAGGCACCGGATTATGATCAAACCCTAGATGCATTGAACCCTAGTTGTGCTCAAAGGGGAGCAGGTGCCATGGACGGGCCTCACCCGGTGTTCTTGGCCTTTAACATGTGAAAATATGATTCCTAGTATGGGATAGTGATCATGATAGCCTAATTGTTTCATTTACTGATATGACTGGTGTTCTTCTGATGCTTATGTGAAATTATGCATGTATGCTAATTAAGCTGGATTATATGATGGAATTGCCTTGGTTACTAAGATTCACATCTCACCCCGTTTTATGGGATTAATATTTCAGGTGAAGGTTTTTTGGGTAAGGATAAGGGGAAGCAAATGGATGAAAATCCATGAGCTCTAACATGTGGGGAGAATGCTACACTTAGGTTGATTTGTTTAGTATATCTGCTAAATTTTGTATTCCTTTTTGTATAGCATCATCATGTATTCATGTTGCCAAAAGTAAGCTCTTATATTTTGATTACCTAGAATGTATTCATTGAGGAGTTAGACCTCATTTTAGCTTGATATCAGATGTATGAACTTATAACATTTGATGTATGTATTTTGCTGAATTTATGGTATGGTATACTATTAGAAATATAATTATGTGATGTATTATATGTAATATGAACCATTGATGTATGAAACCTCTGACAGAATGTATATCGAATTTTATTTTCCAATAGTGCATGAATTCTTGTTGCTATTACTCTATGGACTTACCGGTATAGGATGGTTGGAGGAGTGGAAATTTACATTTAAGTTTTGAATTGGTAATGGTAGAATAGCTAGGTGTATAGGGTAGATAAATACCATTAGAGTCATATAAAATGAGTGGGAGTGGTCCTAGGGCAGTCCTAAGATGAGAATTGGAGTGTAAGGAATGAAATTTAGGAGATATAGTTACAGAAGGGAGTCACGCTGCGGCCAAGAAGGCTTTGCTGCGGCCAAATGAGAGATAAAAGTGAGGGGCGCTACGACATGAGCAATCTTGCCACAGCGCAAGTGAATAAAATTTTTCTAGAAAGTAACAGTGGTGAGGAACATCGCGGCTTAAGGAATCTCACCACAACGCAGAGTGAAAAAAATCACCCAAGAGGGTAACAGAATGGAACCTCATCGCAACGCATCACATACTTCCATAGCGCTAGTCGAGGGAATAAACTAAGGGGTGTCTAGTAACAAATCTCGCCACGACGCGAGTGCATTGCGCCGAGGTGAGAGTCGGGGGACTTAGAACAGTAGCTCCAGGAGACATTTTGGCCGCAGCACCGCATAGGCTGGCCGCAATGACGGCCCAACTCACAACGACGAAATTTGAGAAATTTGCCCAGTAATTCCAGAGAGCAATTTAGCCTCGGCGGGAATGGTATGGGCCACAGTGCAAGTCCCCAAACTCACACCTTTAGTCTAGAAACCCTGTTTCTTCAATGGTAATGTTAAAAAAATGATATGAGAACACTTGTGAAAGGTTTTTATGTGTGGAAATTGATTAACGGATGAACCTCAATCCCCTAATGATGGTATAATTTCTTTTATGGAATTCTCAACTTTGTGGTTGTATAATGGTGACCCTAACATTAAGGTTCAAATTTTTCCCATATTTTAATAATGTTAATGAATTGTAATGACTCTAAACCTTGATCATTAACTATAAATCATGTATTTAACCATAATTACAATAATTAGAAGATAGAGTTGTCACATATCTCAAGAAGTGGCCTAGAACTCGTGCAAGTAGATGATACATATGAAAATCAATGATGCAGCCTTGGGTAGGATTTCCAAGTTACTATCATAAACTTTGAAAAATCATAACTAATTCTAAAAAAATTGAAATCAAGCATACTTTACCATTATAGAAAGTTACAGATGTCTACTTTAGGATAAAAATAAATTTAGACACAACAGAGCTATCAAATACCAAAAATTAATGGAATAGTACCAAAGATCGATTGTCATTACTTATATTATCCTCCAACTTCAAAAATTTATATCTCCCTGCTTAGAGGTCTAATTGGGGTGATCTTAGTGGCCATAAAAAGCTTATCATATCTAGTTTATGTCTGTAAAATTTTATAAGCATTGGACATCATTTGGCCCTTGAATGACACAACCCAAGTAACTAACTATATGAACAATGTCTACTAAACTTGCCTCAAAGGTACACAAACCCAGATTTCTCAAACTCACTCATCCATCCCAAGATATGCACAAGAGCAGACATAACAAGTCTTGCCATCCAATATCCAAATAATGCTATTTCATACATATGGCATTAAATCTCATTTATACATCATACATTTACATATTTACATGTGTTCATGAAGTCATACAACATATACAATAAGAAGATACATCATATGCCACTCATATGACTACAATTTAGCACATTTCCAACTTTGTTGTCACTCTCCTTCCTTTAGGCTTGATGGCTTCCATTCCCTTGCTCACTTGGTCCACTTAGTCATGTTAGACATGAGGGGAGGAAGGAATAAGATTCTATAAATCCCAATAGCTCTTCTTCCTTTCAATCACACATAAAAAATGCAAATCTATGTCTAAAAGTGCATGTATGACTATTATATAACATATGATCATTCAAGAAGCTTTCTTAGCATTTTAAAAAGTCATACATAGCATCTATAGGCTTGTCAAGTAAGTGGATTAGCCTCACCCATTCTCTTCAAGGATTTTGGACTTACCTCACCCTTTTCTTAAAGGCCTTAAACTAAGCCTTACTCTTGAGAGACTCTAGACTTTGTCTCAACCATTCTCAAGGGTTCTTGGCTCATCCTCACTATGGCCTATGGGTTTTTGGCTTCACCACACTCAAGTAAACTAAAGCAAACATACTAAATATCATTTAAAGGCATAATGCAACATTATGGTACCATGGCAATTAGATACATGCTAAAATATTTTCTTATAGCTTAAAATATACATACACACATTCAAAGACAAGATAACATCCACTTATGCATGAGAGAAAGAAGAGAGAGCTACCTTTGTTACAAATGTAAACTTTTCCTCTTGGATTGGACTTCTCTTCCTTGGTCACACACACACAATAAGGTGGGGCTTGTTTCTCTTAGTCTAGACACATCATATGGAAGCCAATTATACTCTTAAACCAATTTCTAAAACTACATATTCATTAGAAAGACTAGGTAATTCATATGGCTCTTTTATGGTTTCATAATGCACTTAATGAAGCAACCCTATGGAAACATGATCTTTGCTCCATTCTCTTCATTCATTGATGATTCTTGACTCCTTTTAAGTCTCTTAGAGTCATTACACAATCAAATCAAGGAGTCTAGCTAGGTGTTGCTTCTTTAAGCCATAATATGGAACCTATGATACCATCTCACTATCCCTGGCTTTTAAAATTTTTCCAAGGTTTCCTCTCATCCTCTTCCATCATATATGACTCAAAAATAAGTTTGGAACAAATTAAAACTACTCCTAGGTACTCCAACCTCTCTAGGCCGTGACTATGGAGTATGTGAGCACCAAGTGAGTTTGCTTTGTTTTCTTGATGGAAGATGTATATGAGGATCCTTATAGGGATCTCAGGAGCTCATCCAAATACTCATTTAAGCCTAGGAATTATTGTATTAAATAAGATTTTCAAGGGAACCTATGAAACCCTAACTTTGCTATCTTGAAATCTAATGGCTATTTGATTGTTTCCTTTGCATATTCTTGTTCTCCTCCCTCATTTTCCTAAGATTCATCCTTGATTTAGCTAAAATTCCATCCCCTTAGGTCTGGTCTTACATGAGGTGAAATGGAGAGAAGAAGAACAAGGAGGTTAAGCTTAGAAAGTAGTAAAAATACTTTAGATTCTTGCTTTTCTTGATTTGTTCTTCACTTGGTTGCCCTCCTCCCTTGAATTTTGAAATTTTCACCTCTGTTCTGCCCTCAATATAGACCCAAAATCTTCAACAAAACCATAGAAAGAAAGAGGGGAAAGAGGAGAAGGAGATTGGTGAAGGAGAAAGCATAAAAACTATGAAATTCTTACACTTTTTGCTAGGTTTCTCTCTTCCTTCTTCCCTCCATCGTGTGTGCCATTCTCCTTTGCCCTTGGTTCTATCTTAGCCTATAAAATTCATTCATAAGGAGTGGGGGAGAAGTGGGGATATTTTATAAGCCTAGGGGTTCATTTAATCAACTTTTAAAATTTATAATTTTGTCCTCTTCTTAGTTTTGTCCATTTGGGCTCATTTCAATTCCTTTTTTAAAACTATCTTTTTCATCATAAAAGGGTCCTCTAATTCATAAAATAGCTTTGGTTTTACCCAAATTAGATTTAAAATTATTCCAAACCATTCAGTCAAAGTTTTGGTCAACTAACAACCGAAATTGCTCACCAAAGGGGTATACACTATTCTGGGGGTTCCCATAGTTTTTAGAGCCTCTAAGAACCCTAGAAAGCTTAAATTTCTCATTTAAAAAGCCCTCCTATGAGTTTTCTAAAAATTGCCCGAAATTATGAAAATACCATTATGTTTCGTTGCATTTTTGTTAAGATTCGTCTAGTTATTCTGGCTTTGGTTTTAGGGCATCTTGGCCTTGACTCATCATTATTTGAAGTCTAGAATATTATTCTAATTTTATTGAATCTTAAATCACTCTATTTGTGGGACTTTCCTTTATATCTGGTGAATTTCATACGTTTACAGAGAAACCGTATGTTACGTTTCTCTCATTTTCTTTCATTTTCAAAGAATCAGATATTACAGCAAGTTTCTTAGGAAAATCAAGAAAATCCCATAGGCTTTGATTATGGTGTGCAATTTGGCCAAGAGGGGGAAGAGACACCTAGGGAGGTTTTTCTTTGATTCCAAGGCTAGAAATGGTCTAGGTATAAATTATAGATACCAAATGAACTATTGGTTTAATTTAGAAACCATGTTTTGAAAATTGGAAGTTAGGTTTCCTTTTTAGGCATAAAGAAACAACTTGATATTTGGCTCCTTGGATTGAATTTGTGATGGCTCTAATGACTTTCAATGGAGTCATGTGACTTAGAATGAGTGAGAAATGGGAGCCAAGACCTTGAAGTATATAGGTTACTTCATTATGCCCTTGTATGGAACCATAATGGTGTCATAAGCTAGATGTAGCTTGTGTAATGTTTATGTGAGATTAGAGTTGATTCCAATTATGTGTTTGTGTCTTATTTGATGTGCCTAGGCCAAGCAAACCAAGTTCCTCCTAGGTGTAGGTGTGAGGCCAAGCCAAGGAAGTGAGGAAATAAAGGAAGAATTTGTCTTCTTGAACCAAGGTAGCTCTCCATCCTTTCTTGTGTGCATTTTATGGTTGTATGATTTTCATTGAATACTTGTATGTGTGTATGAATCTTGAGACATGCCATTTGCCATTGTTTGATTATTATGGTACCATTATATTTCTTAGATTGGCTTTCGTTTATGAAATTTCTCTTATGGGTGAGGTTGTGCCAAAAGTCCCTTAGAACGGGTAAGGTGAAGTCAAAAGTCCTTAAGAATGAGTGAGACAAAGCCAAAAGTTTCAAGGATGAGTGAGACTAAGTCAAAAGTCCCTAGAAAAAGGGTGAGGCCAACCTAAAAGTCTCAAAAATAGGGTGAGACTAGACCAAAAGTCCCTAGAGCTTGATCTTGACTTTGACATGTTTTGATAATATAGAAAATGTGGGTTGTATGACTCATGCTTATATTGGATGCATACTTGTGCTCCTTGACATGATTATATGCCTATATGCTTACTTGAAATGGTGTATGAGCTATTAATATTCCTTAAATCTCACCCCCTTCCTTCTTTTATCTAACCATGCCTAGGTGGAGCCCAAGAAAGCAAGAATGGGAGCCAAGGAGCATAAGAAGCTATCTCTTGACAATAGCTTATTTGTGATGTAATTAAATGTCAAAGTTTGTATGTATGAGTTATTTTGAGATGGGAACACTTGAGTAATTGTAAAAGTATATAAATGTAGTGTATGAATCATATTTGGAGCCACATGAATGAGAATATGTGATTTTGGCTTTTGAAAGCCTATTCTTGAATGTGTATTTATTCACGTGGGATAATGAGTTTGAGACTCGTGATGATTTAGACCATTTGGAATGCTTATATATGTTGTGTTTATGCTATAAGATATGTTCAAATGGTCATGGAAGTCATAGAAGACCATTTGGCACATTTTTTACTCAAATTAGTACCAAAAAGTGTCATATTTTTTAGCTAAACCAAAATCTGACCAAATGAACTACTCTTGGCATGAAATTTAGCATGAATATAGGGCTCATCTAGAGCTTTTTATAGAGCTAAAGAGCACTCAATTTGTACATAATTTATTATGATTTTTCAAAGTTGGAAATATTCTGTAAAAATGGTAACAGCATTGTTTATATCGTCAGATTCTTCCTTTATGTCATCCGAGGGCTAAATGATATCCAATACTCATGAACTTTTACAGGTATAAACTAGACATGATAAGATTTCTTTATCACTTAAGATCACCTCAATTAGAGGTCTATAGAAGGAGAACCAAATTTTTAAAATTGCATGATAGTACTAGTAATGCAACTCAACCTTTGGTATTGTTCCATCAATTTTTATGCACTAAACACCATTTTCTTGATCTATATTTATTTTAATCATTAATAGACATCTAGATCTTTCTAGAATGGTATGGTTTGCATGATTTTGATTTTTTTAGAATTATTTATGAATTTTCAAAGTTCATATCAGAAACTTGGAACACCAACTAGAGGCTAAAAATATGATTTTGTGGAATATGGTTCAAAGTCCATGGTTTGTGTAATGAATGGTGATGTTTCTTATATAATTGAGTATGTTATGGATGAAAATGATTTTAGGATAAGTTAAATGACTCTTGTGGGCAATAATGAATGATTTTGGTATCCGATATACAATGTTTTCGTTGCAAGGGTTACTAAAGACATGTAATTGTGTATGGTTTGCCTTGAGTGCTGTAATTTCAGGCTTATAAGTTATGGTATTACACCATTCATTCCTTAATTTCTTGTGGGATCAATACTTGGACCTTAAATCTTTTTTATGATACTTGAATTGTAATGCCTACTAAATTTGAAAATTTAAACAAATTAGGATCAACATAATAATAATAACAATAATAAAAAATTAAAATAAATGAAAGTAAAGAAAATGTTTAAGTACTTGGAACCTAAAGAAATAAGAAAGACAACTAAAAGTTAGATAGTATAATTGAATTACTAATGACTTAATTGACAATAATAATAATAATATTGGGTATATTATAAAATTGTTTATAGTAAGAGCAAAGCTCTATTTACTGTATGTGAATGAAGGTTATTCCTCAAAGCTCCAGTAGTATTTTTCTTAAACTATTTCTAGCCCTTCCATGCTTTTAATTGCTCATAGGGCCCTCAAACAGTGTTTTAAGTTGTGACTCGCATTGCAAAATGAGACCACAATATTAGGCCAAATTTTCATTAGCCCACAATTTGTGGAGTGCTTTGAAATCACACTAATGGGCGATAATATGAAAATGTTGCATCCACAATGGAATGGTGTTACAGCTGCAACATTGTTCAATTGTAGTGCATCATATAAAAATAAAAGAAACAGAGCTCAGCATCTTATGAAGTCCACCGACCTTAACTTTCCTTTCCCAAACAACAAAAGAGAAAAATCAACAACAGCAAGCAGTAACAAACAACAAAGAAATTTTTAATTTGGCGAATCTGAAGTTCTAAACCATGCCTAAAGCATGGTTTGAAGTCCTAAGGCCATGAAGCATGATTCGATCTTGAAGCTTCGATCTATACAGCTGAAGTTGGTATGCACTTCTTGAAACTTGACAGTGTGGTCTGAACTCTAAATCTAAACCATTAATGAGCCTGTGACTTCAAATCTGAAGAGAGAAGTCGATATGTACTTCTTGCTTTGCCTTTGCTCTTTCCTATTTGCCAAATTCCAAAATTTTGAGAACTCAAGGGAGAAGGGAATGCCACAACTAAATGTCATTTATCTCTTTTTAATATAATATATATATAATATATTATGGTTTGGTAGATCAATTGGATAAGAAGATTTTAAGTGGATGATAGGAATTAGATTCAATATTGTGCAATTAGACTTGATTTAAAATTTTGTTGTTATAAAATTTTTAATGCTAATCATGTAATTTAATTTAAAAGACATGATTTAAATTTTTTTGAAATCATGTAATTTGATTTAAGATTAGTTAGATTAATTATCAATTAGTTTATTGATTATTTTTCAATTAGATAATATATGTAAAAAATTTTAAAAAATGTGATACTAAATTATAAAAATCATACATTTATTTATGAAAATTTATTTACTTTTTTTAATTAAAATTTTCAATTTAGTTGATAGGAAAAGATGACATCACTTTTTATTAAGTTGGATTAAAGTATTTGAAAAGTATTCAAAATTTTAAATGGATTAAAATGTATATTTAAAATCATTTAAGAAATTCAAATTAGGATGAAATGTAAAATTGCTATAGATTCAATATATATATTATGATTTTTTTTTTTTGTTTTGTACAACTAGAGTTAATTTAAAAATTTGTTGTTATGAATTTTTATTCTTGATTCTAATCAAGCAATTTAATTTAAAAGACATGATTTAAAATTTTTTTTGAAATCATGTAATTTGATTTAAGAATGGTTAGATTAATTATCAATTAATTTATTAATTATTGTTCAATTAGATAATATATGTAAAAAATGTATAACAATTTTGATATTGAATTATAAAAATCATACATTTATTTATGAAAAGTTATATACTTTTTTAATCAAAAAATTTAATTTAGTTGATAAGAAAAGATGGCATCTCTTTTTATTAAGTTGGTTTAATTTATTTGAAAAGTGTTCAAAATTTTAAATGGATTAAAACATATATTTAAAATCATTTAAGAAATTCAAATTAGGATAAAACATAAAATTGGGGCTGATTCAATATATATATATATATATATATTATGGTTCCTTTGGCATTTCGTGCGATTAGACTTGATTTAAAAATTTGTTGTTAAGAATTTTTTTTCTTAATTCTAATCATGCAATTTAATTTAAAATACATGATTTATTTATTTTTTTAAAATCATGTAATTTGATTTAAGATTAGTTAGATTATCAATTAGTTTACCAATTATTGTTCAATTAGATAATATATGTAAAAAAATTTTAAAAATATTGATACTAAATTATAAAAATCATACATTCATTTATGAAAAAGTTATGTAGTCTTTTTAATCAAAAGATTTAATTGAGTTGATAGGGAAAGATGACATCTCTTTATGTTAAGTTAATTTAATTTATTTGAAAAGTGTTCAAAATTTTAAATAGATTAAAATATATATTTAAAAACATTTAAGAAATTCAAACTGGGATGAAATATAAAATTGCACCTAATTTAATATATATATATATATATACTATGGTTCCTTTGGTGTTTCATGCAATTAGAGTTGATTTAAAAATTTGCTATTATGAATCTTTTTTCTTGATTCTAATCATGTAATTTAATTTAAAAGACATGATTTAAATTTTTTTGAAATCATGTAGGTTGATTTAAGATTAGTTAGATTAACTATCAATTAGTTTACCAATTTATTGTTCAATCAGATAATATACATAAAAAAATTGATACTAAATTATAAAATTATATATTTATTTATGAAAAGTTATATACTTTCTTAATCAAAATATTTAATTTAGTTGATAGAAAAAGATGACATCTCTTTTTATTAAGTTAGTTTAATTTATTTGTAAAGTGTTCAAAATTTAAAATGGATTAAAATGTATATTTAAAATCATTTAAGAAATTCAAATTGGGATGAAATATAAAATTGCAACACATTTTTTAGTCTTAGTAGTCATCCTTTTTGGTGGTGAATGATTGTAGATAAAATGCACAATTTCTAATTGTTTCTATATAGTAGGATTTCAAATTTTCTTTATTTTATATTAATTTTTTGTTGTACATTAAACTGAGTACGAACTATTGTTATAAAAATTTTTATTAGTAAACTTCAAATTTTTATTCTTATTTTCTTTAATTGATTCATTTCTTAGTTATTCAATTGTGCTTTTATTTTTGTTATATTATATTATATTGCCAATTTCATTTGATCAACAGGTACTATAAAATATAAATAATGGCACCAAAAAAGGAATTTCTAATATGAAGACAAGAAGATGCTCCTAATGATGATATTGGGTGACATTTTGGAACACTTGTAATTGGAAATCGAAACAACATAATTTGCAAACTCTGTGTGAAAGTAGTAAAGGGTGGGATTACTTAACTGAAATAATATATTGCACATTTTAAAGAACAAATAGCTGGTTGTCATAGAATTACAACTACTATTCAGGAAGGTATGATGAAACTTCTTTTAGATAATAAAAAAATAATACAAAAATAAAAAAGAAGAATTTGAAACAAGGTCAAGAGGTGATAATTCATATATTTTCTATATTTTTACCCATTAATTATAGACTTTTTATTAATGATTTGACAATAATTGAGCTTTATTGGATATTATTTGGATTAGGAAATAAAATTTCACCTTTTAGAATTTTATTATATAAATTGAGCATTTAAATAATTTTATTCCCTAAGTGACAATTTTATTTCATTTTGACTTAGATAATTTCATGGAAAAAGGTCTTAAAAGGCATGACATATAGTGCAAGGAGGACCAATTGGTAAATCAAGGGTAAAGATTAAAAGCTAGGATTAAATGAAGATCCAATGGTAGAGGTTAAAGAAGAGGAAATTGATAATTCCAAAGTGCATGGATCAGCTCATGGAGTCTCACGTGGATGCTGTGATGACCCTAACTTCTAATCATTGTAATTAAGGAAAAATACATGATTAATAAGCATAAATAAGGGTTACAAGACATTACGACTAATTACATTCGAAAAATGCAGGGAAATTTGAACCTTAATATTATTAAAGTCATCAACCAAATAATTACAAGTATTCATATATACAAGGGAAACAAATACTTATTTATAAGCCTTTGATTCTATTACCCATTAATTCTAACTCACAAGAATCTTCTACTAATGTTTCTAAGTCATCCTTTGAGGTTACCATATGAAAAACTAAGATTTCTAGGTTAGAATGAGAGTTTGGGACCGTTAGCAGCTGCTAAATGTCTTTACACCACGGCCAATTACTCTCGGGTTCACTCTTTTATTTCATAGGTTTCGCCACGCTTTGCTGCTACTAACCTACATGGCACCACAGTGAGGAAACCTCTTGGAGCCTACCTCGCTCGCCTCTTGCTATTGGCCAGGCTAATTCCCCCTTTCGCTGTGGCTAATTCCTCTCTAGAACCTTGACACATTTTCACAAAAGTTTACCGTGGCCAATTCCCATTTAGCCGTGGTAAATTATCCTTTGGACAACTTCTAATTTGGCCTCTCACCTTTCACTGTGGCTAATTCCATTCCTCGCCGCAGTGAATTGCTCTCAGGACCTCCCTCTGGGTAACTTCGCCTCTATTGGCAGCGGCTAAGACTATTTTGATCGTGGTGAAATGCCATCTGATCCTATAACTTTAAAAATCTTATCTTATACTCTCCACTCTCCCTCTAATGACACCCTAAAGCCACTCTACCTTAATTTGTGGGGCTTCAATAGCTTTTACTAGCATAATTTAACTAACTTATTTATCATTACTAGTTTAAGACTTAAATGTTAATTTCCACTCCTCTAACTACCTTATATCAGCAAGTTCATAAAGTAATAATAGCAAGAATTCATGAATTATCGACAATTAACATTCGATACACATTCTGTTAGATATTTCATACATCAATGGTTCATATCAACATCTAATGTATCACATAATTACATTTCCAATAGTATACCATGTCATAAATTCAACAAAGTTCATACATCAGGTGTTATAAATTCATACATCCAATATCAAACTAAGATGAGGCCTAACTCCTCAATAGATACATCCTAAGTAATTAAAATATAAATGCCTACACTTGGCAACATGATTACATGATGATGCATACAAAAAAATACAAAATTTAGCATTTATTCTATTTAAATCAGTCTAAGTGTGGCCTCCTCCATATATAGTTGGAGCTCATAGATTTTCATCTATTTGCTTTCCTTTATCCTTACTCAAAAAGCCTTTACCTAAAAGTATAATTCTATCAAATGGGGTGAGATGCAAATCTCAGTAACTAAGGAAAATTTCATTCATATATTCAAGTTTAATTAACATATATGCATGATTTCATATAAGCATCAGAAAATATATCAACCATATCAGTAAATGAAATAATTGGGCTATCTATGATTACTACCCCATACTAGCAATCACAATTTCATATGTTAAATGCCAATAACACTGGGAGAGGCCCGTCCACGACACCTACTCCCTGATGAGCACAACTAGAGCTCAGTGCATCTAGGTTATGATCACAACCCGGTGCCTGATCGAAGCACATGCAGGGGTGGCAGTCACACCACAGCTCCACCATGGACTCACAAGGTCCAATCACATATAACAGATAGCCAACCAATTCATTTAGCATTAAAATCATAATCATGCAACAAATACAAAATTAAAACATACATATGCATGGAATTAGCATAAACCCCGGTTACCTCACTTTGCAAACAATTGAAAAGCCACCAACAGTGCCAAAATCTTCCTATAACCATAACATCAAAAGATTTCTACTTTAAATCATCATGTACAGTAGCAACAAGTGCCCAAAGAATTAAAATACTAATGGCTACCTAGAGGACACTTACCCAACCATAACAAATCCCTAAATTTGGATTAAATATATCCTCTACTAGAAACTTCAATATATCACCTTAATTCCTAAGTAAATTTGTACAGAATTAATACCCATACTATAAATCAACCATGGGGGTCTTAAACTAGCAAAAAATACATTAGAATGGAGAGTTTACACTTACCCAATATCCTTCCTAGCCTTTACCTCTGAAAATCCTTTAAGAAAATACCAAACAACTACATTTCAGATTTTGGGTATGGTGAAAATGCTCCAAATAAGAAGCCAATTGGGTCAAATTGAAGAGGAAGAGGAGTGAATTAACTTATATAACTATTACTTTGGCTGAATCTTGCTTTAGAAGTGGAAAATGGTGAAAATGTGTCAAGAACCCTAGCCTCCCCTTTAGACCTCCAAATTTCCCTTTTGTTTCTTGTGTTTCTGCAAAATAAGGATGGCTAAACTAGATTTTAGGGTTTTAAGTTGGGTTCTAAATAGGTTATGGGTTAACCCATCAGCCCAAGGACCTATTGGGCTCTCACTAGTTGTTGGGCTGAAGTTGTAATTTGTTGGACCAACTTTAACAATTCAGACTTTTAGTTGGGTTGGGTCAAGTTTTCAAGAGCCCACTTAGTTGAGGTCTGCATAAGGGGTATTGGGCCAATTACAAGGGCTTATGTAAGTTGGATCTTGGGCCTGTATCTCATTAAGTCAAATTGGGTCCTCCTTAGGTGCTCTCTTGGGTCAAGTCTCACATTAAAAGGTTGGATCTGCACCTAAAATCATTAGGCCTCTATTAGTCTTTAATTATGGCTTATTAAATTTTAATTTATGTCTAGATGAGGTTTCTAACCAATTAAACCTCAACTCATATTACTAATTTATCTATTTAAAATTTTCATTCACATAACTTGCCCAATTACTCCATATTATTTATTCTTAATTAATCCTAATACCTTAATTAATTTTGGGGTGTTACAGATGCACATACACTCATGGAGCTCACATGGACATATGAATTAAAACATAAATGAATAAAGTGCCAGGCCATCTATTCACGGATCATTCACATATACACTCATGAAGTTGACGTGGACACAGAGATAAATCATGCATTGCTTTCTTCACCTCATGAAAACACATATCATTCCATTCATATCACACATATGCCTATCCATTTACATGTACACACAATCAGATTTAGGCACACGAAAATGGGATTGTTATGTGTGGTTTCCTCATGCTAAAGTGTAGATTCATTTAGCTAAATTCACATGTACAAGATTCATTACACACAAAAGGCTCCACAGTTTTCATTCTCACATTTACATATGGCATGAATCAAACACTCCACGGCATCATAATCATGAATATCTTTCAATCCATTCATGCGTCCTTCCACTCACTCATGCACACACATTCATACATGGATCAGTCACAAGAGGAAGGCACCACTAATTCATATGTCCAGGTCACATAATCATGCACCAAATTTAATTACACAATCACACATTGGCATTGCACATGGAATAGGGGGCAAATTCAATCACACATTCACATCATTCCAATTCAATACATAGAGGTCATGTGAGTGGAATGCATAGGTTTCAATTCACATAAGAGAGGCTCCAGGTTTTGGATATACAGGGCATACAATCACTCAGGTAGAATATCAATCTCATTCATTCCATTTTTGGAAGCTTTTCATGGCCGAAGATTATCATCACATTTCCTCCATCATTTTACAATCCATAGAAGCTTAATTCAATCTTGCGGCTAGCTTGGATGAAGACCTTGATGTGGAACTTGAATCTATGAAGAATATCTAAGGATTTGGCTAAGATTTCTACACTTTATTTTCTCTCTTTCTATCACTTTTTCTTATTCTTGTACTAGCTTGGTTAAGTTTGTATTGGATTAAGATTGATGTTGTTTATGATTGTGGCTGGTTAGACATCAATTAGGAGAGAATTTTAATGATTAACATATCATTATTTTGATGGTTTATATAATGTTCAATTTTTGTTAAACGATAGAAATAGATGTGTTTTCAAAGCAAGTCCCCCAAAATAAATTATTTAAGGTCCTAAAAAATTTAATTAGCATTCTAGACTTCTAATAATGAGAATCCTAGGCTTAGATGGAAAGAAAAATAGAGCTAGAATGAAGAAATGAATTTGAATAAAAGGTTAACGAAACATAATGGCATTTTCATAATTTTGAGCAAATTTTGGAATTCTCACATGAGGGCTTTTTAAATGAACATGTTGAATTCTCTAGGGTTCTCAGAGGCCTTGAAAACCATGGGAAGCCCCAGGACAGTTAAAACTCCTCTGATAGACATTTTTCAATGTCGGTTGACTTGAACTTTGACAGATCCATTCGAGAAGGTTTTAGCTCTGATTTGAGTGATTATAAAGGCATTTTATTAAATTAAGGACCTAAATTTCATAATGGAAAGACAATTCTAAAAAAGGAGCTAAAATGAACTAGAAACAAAAATGCCAAGACGAACGGATAAAATTAGAATTTTTGAAAAGCCTTTCTCAACCTCCCTATATATATATAAGGCTCGCCACCTCCTCATTCATTTATACATAATTGTTTCTACCTTAAATTAGAGAAAGAACCCTAAGGGTGAGGCGCACAAGAAGGAAAAGAAAAAGAGGAGAAAAATAAGGAAGATTTATAGATCTTCTTGGTCTTTTCATGCTTTCTCTTTAGTAAACTTCTTCTCCTTCATTTTTCCTTCTTTCCTATGGTTTTATTGAAGTTCTTGGATCTTTTTAAGGGTAGAACAAAGGGGAAAATTCGGATTTGAGGTGAGAAAGCCAAGGAAAGTGAAAAACAAGCAAGAAACCTAAGGAAACAAAGTAAATCTTTATTCCTATGGTAGCTACTCCTTCTCCCCTTGTCTCCTTGGTTCATCCAACATAAGAAGCTTCAAGAAGGCATGGATTTTAGGCAGAACCAAGGATGAATCTTAGGAATTTAAGGGAGGAGAATAAGAATATGCAAAGAGAATTGACAAACAACTATGGAAAATCAAAATAGCAAACCTAAGGTTTTAGTGTTCCTTGTAAAATTTAATTGGATACAATAATTCCTAGGCCTAAATGAGTGCTTGAATGAGCTCCTAAGATCCCTAGAAGGCTCCCCATATACATCTTCCATCAAGAAACTAAAACTAGCTCCATGAATGCCAAGAAGATGCATAGGCTCGGCCAAGAGGGTTCCATGTATATAGGGATAGTTTCAAATTTTTTTAAGCCTATTTTTGAGTCATATATAATGAATGAAAATGAGAGGAAACCTTAGAAAAAATTTAGGAGGCCTAGGGAATGAATTAGTGTCATAGGTTCTATAATATGACCTAAAGAAGCAACACCTAGTTTGGCTCCTTATTTTAATTGTGTGATCACCCTAAGAGGCTTAAAAGGAGTCAAGAATCATAAATGAAAGGAAAGAATAGAGCCTAGAACTTAATTGATGGATGTTACTTCATTATGTGCATTTTGGAACTAAAAAAGAGGTCATTAGACTAAGTTAATGTTTAAGGAAGATGTATAACTTTAGAAATGATTCCAATAACCTAATTGGCTTCCACATATTATGTTTAGGTTAAGAGAAACAAATCCCACACCCTTGTGCATGTAAGGCCAAGGAAGGGAGCATAATTTCAAGGAGAAAAGTGTGTGATTGCAATAAAGGTAGCTCTCTCCACTTTCTCCCATGCATGAATGTGTTTTAAGCCATGAAAAGTGTTCTAGCATATGCCTACATCCCATGGTACCATGATGTGATATTATGTTCTCATATGATATTTTATATACTTGCTTTGGTTTGCTTGAATGTGAAGAAGCTAAGAACCTCTAGTCATGATGAGGATGAGCCAAGAATCCTTAGAAATGGTTAAGACAAAGTAAAGAGTCTCCTAAGAGTAAGGATAAATCAAAAACTTTTAGAGAAAATGACGAGACAAGTCCAAAATCCATAAAAGAATGGATGAGGCTAATCCACTTACTTGGCAAACCTATGTATGCTTTGTAAAACTTATTCAAATGTCAAGAATACTTCTTGAATGATCATACACTTCTTTATGCCCATGTATGCATTTTTAAGACTTGTTTTGCATTCTTTATGTGTAATTGAAAGGGGGATGAGCTATTGGGCTTCCTTGAATCTCATTCCCTCCTCTCCAATGTCTCAACATGCTAGGTGGACCACAATAGCAAGGTAATGGAAGCCATCAAGTTGGAAGATAAGAGATTGATAATAATTTGCCTAGTTTTGCTTCTTTTGTAGCCATATGTATGGCAAGTGATGTAATCTTATGATGAAATTGTTGTATAATCATATGAACATATGTAATTACCCAAATGTTTGATGTATGTATGAGTTTTAGTGCCAAATGAATGGTAATATGCATTTTGGGTAGTGAATGGAAATGTAGAGCATGTGTAATCTTGTGTATGGCATGAGGTGAGAGAGTAAGTTTTTAATTTTTAGGTTTATGCACCTTTGAGAGAAGTTTAGAAAGTCATTTTGGTGCATTCCCATGTGCTCAAATGGTCATGGTTGTTTTAGAACTCAAAATAGACCATTTAGACCCCTTTGATGACACAAAATAGACCATTTCACAACCTAATGTCAAGATCTAACCAAATGAACGAATTTGCCCATAAAATTTTTAGGAAGCCAATGACTAGACCATTTGGAGCTCTATGAAATTAATTATGAATTTTCAAAGTAGGTATTTTTCTGTTGAACTGATGTAGACACTATTCATACAGTCAGAAACTTTAGCAGTGTCATTTGATAGTTAAATGATATCTAATGCTTATAAAATTTTACAAGCATAAACTAGACATAATAATCTTTGCATGAACACTAATATCACCCTAATTAGATCTCTGAGTAGGGAGCTATGAATTTTTGAAGTTGGAGGATAGTACCAGTAATGATAGTGGACCTCTGGTACTGTTCCATCACTTTTAGGTGGCTACAGCCTCTATTGTGGTTTGGATATATTTTTAGCATAAATTAGATATCTGTAGTTTTTTATAATGGTAAAGTATACATGATTTTGATTTTTTTAGAATTAGTTATAATTTTTCAAAGTTTATGACAGTAAGTTGGAAATTTTAGCCGAGGCTGCACCTAGTGTTTTTATGTATTCCATTCACTTGCACGAGTTCTAGGCCACTTCTTTGGATGGTTTTAAGTTGTATTAGTGTAATTAAATATGAGAATGAGATGGATGAGTCCATATGATCCATAAGACATTGAATGAAAAATTTATCCACTACGCAACATAAGATAATTGAATATTTTAATGCCTTTTTCCTTGAGAATTCATGTGTTCCATGGAATTGAACCTACAAATGGTATAAGATGAGTCATAGAATCATGGTGTTACAGTTTAAATGATGTAATTTTCATATATCTCCAATTTTTAGCTCGTGCGATTAAAATGTTTGATGAAATGTATGTTAGAAATTGTGTAGTTAAATGTTTAATTTGATATTTCTTTAGAGCTTTAATTGATTAATTGAACCTCTTAGGATGAAAATTTAGAAGTTAATTTGATTGATTAATCATTCTTTTTTAGTATTCATTGAGCTTAATCACAATAATTAATGATCTAATATGGACTTAAAGTCTCAATCAATATTGAATCATTAATGTCTTGAATCTTGTATGGTAACTCAAGATAAATTACCATGAACACATGTAGGAATTCATATACTAGAACTATTAATAATTGAATTATGATAAGGATAGCAAACATCAAGGGATAAATCTAAAGTTAGCCACTCATCCATTACTTGCTTATTAATTTCTTACATTTTAGTTAGTAATTTGATTTTTAATTCACTCTAAATTTTAGCTAGTTAAGTTCACTGAAAATCCCCTGAATTAGGTAGCTTTTAGGTTTCTCTTGATACTTAGGAAGCTCTTATAAATAATTAGAATTCATTTCCAAGGGAAACGATCTAGGTTGCATCTTATATTACAAATTTTTATTCAACCTAGTTTATTTGAGGTTGCTCTACATAGCCATTAAATTTGGCATTGTTGCTAGGGAAATTGGATTGACAATTATTTGAAAAAGTTATCTAGGTGTTTTAGCTTTATTTTTGTGTAGTTTTTGCCTTATTTTGAACTTGAATTTGGGTTATTTCGAGTACTTGGTTCACTTGCTCTGCTTGCTAGAATTTTTGTTTAACTTGTCTAGAAAATTTTGAAACTTGGTATCCTTAAGTTTCTAGGTGAGATAAGCAAAAATTATAGCTTTAGCTATATGGTACTATATTTTTAGGCTAAATTCCAATGTTTATGGCACTTTTCTAAATTTTTTAGTATTTTCCTAATTTTTAAGGATCTTTTTTTCAGTTTTTTTTAGATTTAATTTCTTTATTTTTGTGAGTTTCTTTTGTGTGATATTTTTTGTTTTTGAGTATCTCTTGTGTGTTAGATAGTTATTAGTTTAATTTGATTTTAATTTTCTTGATTTTGAGTAAATAGTAGTTGTAGTTTATTACTAATTTTTTGTGTACTTGATTTGATTATGCTTCTCATGCTCTTTTGTAAATATGGAAGGCTATTTTATACCTAATTAAGGTGTCTATGATTTTTATGCAAATGATAGGATTTTTTTGGAAGATTGATAAAGTAAAATCAATGCTTAACAATATAATTAAGCAACAAAAACAAGAACAACAATTCCATTGGCCATATTACCAACCTTATCACTATCCTTATGTGGCTTCCCTTAGTTATATTGAGTAATACAACAATTCCCATGTGCAAGAGTCAGGCTATTATGCTTACAACTATCATGAGGGATATATACAACAAAAGCTTAAGAGAGAACTAGATTTGGAAGGGATGATGAAGCAATTAGAAGCCAATAGTTGTCAATACCAATAGGAATCCTAACACCAACATTTTCATAACCAACAGATAATTAATAACCTCATGAAGGATTTGAGAACTCAAATGAGTCAACCTATCACAAGTGCTACTAAATTGAAATAAGAGAAAATTAGAAGAGAATATATAGAGGAGGAAGAGTCTTCTTCGTTTGGTAATGAGCTTCCATCTTCTAGTACATTACATTTCCTTGAGAATGATTCTAGTTTACATGAGAGCATAATGACTACTAATGCATATGATGATGTTGTTTTTAAATTGCATGAAGATGATGAGAGAAGGAATAGTAAATCTTGTAATACTTGTTGTGATGATGATGTAGATGAAGAAATTGCTTTTGAATTACCTAATGTGATTGATTCTAGTAATGCATTGAGCAAAAATGATACACGTGTTGATGTTAATGAGTCCTTGTGTACTAATGCACTTGGTTTTTCTACCCCTAATTATGAACATAGTGATGATTTCATTTCTAAATCAGTTGATGGTGATACTATTAAGTTTAGGGTAGTAAATAAATATGGGGGTGACTTGGCATGTGATGACATGATTGATGAAATAGTGAATGTGGCATGTGATAAGGATATGGATGGTAAAATTATTGAGTCACTTGTTGTTGCTAATTCAAATTCCACTTTGAAATACATATGTAATGATTTGCATACATGTCTTGTATGTATTGAGATAGATGATTTTTTTAAGTTTGATGATTCTATTAAGCCTATGGATTCTTATGTTTGTAATGAGATTGTTGATGATATTGATTTTTCTAATCATACTAGTGTTGATGAGAGCATGCATAAAGATGGTCATGTGGATGATGTTGATATTAAGAATCTTATTGATGCTTGTGCTGTTGTTGATCATTGTATAGAGTCTTGTGAGTCTACTGATGTTTCTTTGGTTAAGAAGGATATTATTTCTCTTGTTGAGACTTTTGAACAGCTTCATGAAGTTGGTGAACTAGTTCCTAACAAGTAACAGACTCTCCCATTTGAGATAAAGAATTGCTAGACACCTTGAAGGATTTCTACATGAAAGATTGTGAGAAGTTGCATTTGAATTTTTCTATAGATGCAGTGACTCTTACTAATGAGAGTCTAATTGATTTCATTAGTTTTGATTTCATATTCTCTTTCATTAGTTTTAAGCATGCTAAATTTGACTTTTCTTCTTTTATTACTTTTGAAAGTTTTGAATTTGATTTTCTAAAACTACTAATGGTTGAGGAAATCCACAAATCATCATTGAATAATCAATCAAAGTGCTTCAAAGTTATTAGACTTAAAGTTATTAAAATAAAGAGAAATGAAAACATGTTAATTTTAATTTTTGACATATATGATTAGTTTATTTTTATAGTGTCATTTTTAGTTTAGTGTTTTTCTTATCATTTCTTTTTCACATTACTGTTTTGCTTTGTTTTTGTTTTATAGGTAATAAATTGCTTCTAGCTAGCTACATGGAAATTTGAGCCACCCTTGAGATCTTCACTTTCATTTCATTTGGTTGTATACGTTCCCTTTTCACGTTTTATATTGTATTGTCTTTCTTTTAGTTGGATTTTAAGCTTACATTGAGGACAATGCAATGTTTTAGTATGGGGGAGTCAAAGTACTCAAACAATTTTTGGTTTTGTTATGTTATGTTGTTGATTTTCAACTAGTTTTTGTGTTAGTTTTGTCTTGTGTTGTTTGTTTTGAAAAAAAAAACTTTCTGAAAAAAAAAACTTTTATTTTTCTGTGGAAGTTGCAAATTAAGATGATTATAGCTTGCATACATTTTTTCATAATAAATGATGGATCTTATGTTTTGATTCAGGTGAAATGACAATGAATTTGATTTCAATGAATTATTTTGATAGCTATTAGCTTGTGAGGATTTAAACCTTATTTGTTCATTTATTGTATGTATTTACCTATCATTACTTGCACTCTAGAATTTGTCTTGATTCTTTGTTGAGACCACAATTGTGTATTTGTCATGCATGGAATGTAACACCCCATAATTAATTAAGGTATTAATCATGCATTAGATTAATTAAGCGTAATTAATATGGGTTTGAGATTTAATTGGGATGGAAATTCTATCTAGGCTTAAATTAATAGATTATGATAAGAGGCTAATGGAGGCCCAATGGGTTAGGTGCAGACCCAACCCAATTTAGTGTGATGGAGGCTCAAGATCCACCTTGTATAGACTCCTCTAAGTGGCCCAATGACCCTTGTGCAGACCCAAAACCCTTGGGCTCTTAAAATTTAGTCTGGCCCAATTAAACTTCAGCAACCTATTGCATATAAAATTGGCCCAGTAAAATTCTGCAGCCCAACACTTTAAAAACTGGCCCAACAAGCAAAAATCTGAAGCCCAAATGAAATTGGACCTTGGAGCAACCCATGACCCATCTTTGACCCAACTTAAACCCACCTAAAATGCTAACACATCAGCCTCTTCCTCCCACTTGCTGAAACATAAAACTCAAGAAGCAAAATTCGGAGGTTGAGAAGGAGGCTAGGGTTGGGGGCACAAATTCTGCATTTTCTCACATTTAGAGCAAGATTCAGCCAAGGTAATAGTTATACAACTTAATCCCCTCATCTTTCTCTTTAATTTGGCCTGATTAGTTTTTCATTTGGAGCATTTTCATCCTACCCAAAATCTGAAATGTTAGTGTTTGGGGATTTTCTTGGTAAAATTCGTAGGTTGAGGTTAGGACTGATCTTGGGTGAGTTTAAACCCTCCATTTTGATGCTTTATTTGTTAATTTGAGACCCCCATAGCTAATTTGTAAAATGGGTATTAATTATGTACGAATTTGCTTAAGATTTTGGGTGGAATATTGAGTTTCTGGTGGAGGATAATTTAATCCGAATTTGGGACTTATAGTGGCTGAGTAAGTGATTCTTAGGTAGTCATTAGCATCTTAAATTCTTTGGGTATTGATTGTAACTGTTAATGATGAATTAGAGTAGTAATTCTATAATGCTATGGTTATAGGAGGATTTCTGCACCATTGGTGACTGTTGCAAGTGTCTACAAGTGAGGTAACCGGGTTATATCAATTTCATGAGTATATTTGATTTAATTTCATATGTTGCTATATATGATTGATTGAAAATGCTGAATGAATTGGTTGGCTATCTATTGAATTGTGATTGGACCTTGTGAGTCCATGGTGGAGCTGTGGTGTGGCTGCCACTCGTGCATGTGCTTCGATCGAGTACCGGGTTATGATCAAACCCAGATGCACTGAGCCCCGGTTGTGCTCAATAGGGAGTAGGTGCCGTGGACGGGCCTTTCCCGGTGTTAATGGCCTTTAACATGTGATAATATGATTGCTAGTATGGGATAGTAATCATGATAGCCCAATTATTTCATTTACTGATATGATGGATATAATTCTGATATTGATTTTGATTCATGCTTATATGCTAATTAAATTGGATATATGATGGAATTGCCTTGGTTACTGAGATTTATATCTCACCCCGTTTTATGAGATTAACATTTCAGGTGAAAGTTCTTCGGGTAAGGATAAGGGTAAGCAAGTGGATGAATTTCCATAAGTTGAGGCTGGATGTGGGGAGCTACACTTGGTCTGAGTAAAATAGGGTAGATGCAATTTTGTTATTAGTTTACATAGCATCATCATGTAATCATATTGCCAAGTGTAGGCGTTCATATTTTGTTTGATTGAAATGTAACCGATAAGGATTTAAGTTTCATTGTAGTTGAATACTAATGTATGAACTTATAGCATTATATATATGTAGTTTTGCTAAAATTGTGTTATGGATTACTATATGGGAATTGTAGTTATATGATGCCTTGGAGGTAAGCTATTGTTGAATGGAATCTCTATGGAATTTGCATGGGATGTAAATTGCTGCTAATGCATGTGATTTGGCTATCGTATATTCTTGAATTTGCTGATATGAACTAGTGAGACAAGTAGGAAGTATCATTTAAGTTTTGCAATGATAATGGATGGATTGATGGGATAATAGGGTAGGTGGACTTGGAGTGTTCCTAAGATGAGATTTAGAGTGTAGGGGGCGAAATTTGGGTAATGTGGTCACAGAAGGGAATTCCGCCACGGCCAAACGAGAGACAGAGCCGAAAGGCGCTGCGGCGCAACGAACCTCGCTGCGGCGCAACAAACCTCGCCGCGGCACGAAGAGAAAAAAATCGTCCAGGAGGGTAACAGAACCAAAACTCGCCGCGGCACGAGTCGAAGAATTAAAATTAGTGTTGGACAGAAGCAAAACTCGCCGCGGCACGAATATATTGCACCGAAGCGAGAATCCTGGGAGTCAAGTAGTAGTTCCAGGAAGCATTTCCACCGTGGCGCCACATAGGTTGGCCGTGGCGAAGGTCCAACTCGCCGCAACAAGATTTGTGAAATTAGGAGATGATATAGGAGTATTGGCGGGAGGTTATTGAGTGTTGAAATTGATGGATGGTTGAATCATAAGCCTCTTATGGTAGTAGGATTTCTTTTATGCACATTTTATTTTGTTGAGGTGGCATGATGATGACCCTAACATCAAGATTCAAATTTTTCCCATATTTTCATAATATGAAAAATTGTAACCACCCAAACCTTGATAATTAATTATTAAACATATACTTAACCATAATTACAATGGTTAGAAGGTAGGGTTGTCACATGGAAAAGATTAAGGCATTCATTCTTCTTTTGTTTTGTTATAGATAGAGCTAAATAGCCATCCTACACATGTGTTTTGCCATTTGTTTTACTTTTTTGAGCTTCATATGTTTTCTTTTTAACCTTCTAACTATGAAAAACAAACAAATATCTTTACCCACCTTGTTGTTAAGATACTTTTGATTGTTAAGAGTAATTTATCTTGCTAAGGTGGATGGATTGCATTTTCACATTAATTTTGGGCCATTTAGTTTGTTCTTTTTAGGAAATACATATAGTTGGAAAAATGTTTTAAAAAAAACTTTTGGATGCTTTGGTTGAGGAAATATACATAGTTGAAAAAAAACGTTTGAAGAAAAAAATAGAAAAGGAAACAATATATATAAAAAAAATAGAAAAGCAAAGAAAGTAATAAAAAAAGTGAAAAATGAAATGAGAAAAAGAAAAGGAAAACAAGGAAAGAAAATTTACTTCTTTGTTTTCTTTGTGCATATGTTTGTTTGTAATAAGGCCTTAAAATATATATTTATTCCATTCTATATCATCTTTCCTTATGTTCTTGATGATTTTAAGTATCCACTTTGTTTCTTATTATATCCTTAAGTCTTTTGTTACCATTTGTTTCTTACCCTAGCCTTATTATAATATTGAATAAAGTCTTTTTGATTTATACATTGCATTTGGCATAGGTGGTGGAGACTTAAAAGATGGACAAGCTTATAGTAGGGAGCTTTTGATAGGTAGAATTTGAGTGATACACATTGCCCTTAACCACTTGAGAGTTAAGAGTAAGCACCTATCTTATGTGAGAGGAAATACACTTTAATTCGTTCTTGTCAAATGAATTGCCATGGCAACTTGCTTTCTTGACACAAGTGAAGTTAACTTTGATTGTTAAAGTATTGAAGAGTGTGATTATTCTTTAACTTGTGGTTTTTACACTTTCCTTTTTCAATTCCTTTGTCCACTTGCCATTTTATTTTCACTTTGGATCTTGAGTTTTGCTTAGGAGTGCAAAAATCCAAAATGTACGGGAATTTGATAATTCATATATTTCTATATTTTTACACATTAATTATGGACTTTTTATTAATAATTTGATGATAATTGAGCTTTATTAGATATTATTTGGATTAGGAAATGAAATTTCACCTTTTGGAATTTTAGTACATAAATTGAGCATTTTAATGATTTTATTTCCTATGTGACAATTTTATTTCATCGGCCATTGATTTTATTTCATTTTGACTTAGGTAATTTCATGGAAAAGGGCTTAAAAGGCATGACATATAGTGCAAGGAGGACCAATTGGTAAATCAAGGGCAAAGATTAAAAGCTAGGATTAAATGAAGATCCAATGGTGGAGGTTAAAGAAGAGGAAATTGATAATTCCAAAGCGCATGGATCAGCTCATAAAGTCTCACGTGGATGCACATACACTCATGGAGCTCAATCAACACATGAATTAAATGGATGCACATACACGGATGAATCAGGTGCTAGGCCATCCATTCACAGATCATTCACACATACACTCACAGAGCTGACATGGACACAAAGATGAATCACATATTGCTTTCTTTACCTTATGAAAACATACACCATTGCATTCACATCACACATATGCCCATCTATTTACATATACACACACAATCAGATTCAGATTTAGCACAGGAAAATAGGATAGTTATGTGTGGTTTCCTCGTGCTAAAGTGCAAATTCATTTGGCTAAATTCACATGTAATAGATTCATTGCACACAAAGGCCTCATGGTTCTCATTCTCACATTCATACATGGCACACATCAAACACTATATGGCATTACTCATTCACGAATATAAAGACTCCACAACATCTTAATCATGGATGGCTTTCAATCCATTCACATGTCCCTCCACTCACTCATACACACACATTCAAACACAGATTAGTGACAATGCATGGATTAGTCACAAAAGGAGGGGTCCACTAATTCACACGTCTAAGTCACGTAATCATGCATTAGATTCAATTACATAATTACACATGGGCATTGCACGTGAAATAGGGGGTAGATTCAATCACACATTCACAGCATTCCAATTCAATACATAGAGGTCATGTGAGTGAAATGCACATGTTTCAATTCACATGAGAGAGACTCCATGTTCTGGATATATAGGGCACACAATCATTCTGGCATAACGTTATTCTCATTCATTCCATTTTTGGAAGCTCATCATGGTCAAAGATCATCATCACATTTGCTCCATCATTTTGCAATCTATGGAAGCTTAATTCAATCTTGTGCCTAGCTTGGATGAAGACCTTAATGTGGAGCTTGAAGCCATGAAGAATATCAAGGGATTTGGCTAAGATTTCTACACTTTATTTTCTCTCTTTCTAGTACTTTTTCTTATTTTTGTACTAACTTTATTAAGTTTATATTGGATTAAGATTGGTTTGTTTATGATTGGTGGCTAGTTAGACATCAATTAAGAGAGAATTTTAATGATTAATGGATCATTATTTTGATGGTTTAAGTATTGTAATTTTCATATACCTCTAATTTTTAGCTTATGCAATCAAGGTGTTTGATGAAATGCATATTGAAAATTGTGTACTTAAATGTTTAATTTGAGATTTCTTTAAAGTTTTAATTGGTTAATCGAACCTCCAATGACGAAAATTCAGAGGCTAATTTGATTGATTAATCATTCTTTTTAAGTGTTCAATGAGCTTAATCACAAGAATTAATAATTTAATGTAGAGTTGAGGTCTCAATCAACATTGAATTGTTACTGTCTTAAATCTTATGTGGTAACTTAAGATAAATTACTATGAACACACATAGAAATTCTCAGACTAGAACCATTAATAATTAAATTAGGATAAGGATAGTGAACATCAAGAGATAAATTTAAAGGTAGCCACTCATCTATTACTTACTTGTTAATTTCTTGCATTTCAGTTAGTAGTTTACATTTTTAATTCAATCTAAATTTTAGCTGGTTAAGTTCAATCAAAATCTGCTAAATTAGGTAGCTTTTAGGTTTCTCTTAACTCTTAGGAAGCTCTTTTAAATAATTAGAATTCATGTTCAAGGAAAACAATCTAGGTTGCATGTGACAACCCTAACTTCTAATCATTGTAATTAAGGTTAAATACATGATTAATAACCATAAACCAGGGTTACATGACATTAAGACTAATTACCTTCTGGAAATACGGGAAAATTTGAACCTTAATATTATTAGAGTCATCAATCATGAAATTACAAGCACTTACATACATTAAGGAAATAAATATTCATTTATAAGCCTTTGATTCTATTACCTATCAATTCCAACTCACAAGAATCTTCTACTAATGTTTCTAAGTCATCCATTGAGATTACTATATGAAAAACCAAGATTTTCTGGTTAATATAAGGGTTTTAGGATGTTCACCGCAGCTAAATTCCACTTAGCCGTGGCCAATTCCTCTTGTCTTTACCCTTTGTAACGTTACTAATTTCCTTCACCGCGGCTAACTTTCATGAAGCCACGACTAGGAAACTTCCTGGAACCTACCTCGCTCGCCTCTCACTATTGGCCATGGCCAATTCCCTTATTAGCTGTGACTAATTCCTTTTTGGAATACCTGGGACATTTTCACAAAAGTTCACTGCGGTGAATTTCCCTCTAGATGACTCCCAGTTTAGCCTCTCACATTTTGTCGCAGCTAATTCCACATTTCGCCACGACGAATTACTCTTTGGACCTACCCCTGGGCAACTTCGCCTCTATTGGCCATGGCTAATCATATTTTGGTCACAGCAAAATGCCTTCTGATCCTACAACTCTTAAAATGTTATCTTATACTTTCCACTCTCTATCTAGAGACTCTCTAGGGTCTCTCTCCCACTTATTATGAGATTCTAATAGCATCTATCTAGCTTATTTGCCCCAACTATTATATCATTACCCATCCCATATGTAAGGGTAGATTTTTCTTACTCATTTATTGGTCTTATATCAACAAATTTATAAATTTCCTCACAATGGTCATTAGATCATGTTTTCATCAGATAATTCATGCATTGCTAGCTCAAATCCGCAATCCACATATCACATTATTTCATTACTTAAATAGTCAATTAAAACACAGGTTTACAAGCCATAATAAGTGTCATAAACTCATACATCCATCAACAATAAATATAAAGCCTATTTCTCAATGGTTACATTCTATGTTATCAAAATACAAACTCTTATACTTGGAAATATAGATACATGATGATGCAATACAAAGGTTAACAAAATTAGCATCTACTTTATTCCACTCAGACCAAGTGTAGCTCCTCACACTAGGCCTCAGCTCATGGATGTTCATCCACTTGGTTGCCCTTATCCTTACCCGAAGAACCTTTACTTGAAAGTATAATCCTATGAAATGGGGTGAGATGCAAATCTCAGTAACCAAGGCAATTCTATCATATATTCTAGTTTAATTAACATATATGCATAATTTCACATAAGCATTAAAAAACATACTAGTCATATCAATAAATGAAACAATTAGGCTATCATGATTACTATCCCATACTAGCAATCATATTTCCACATGTTAAAGGCCATTAACACCAGGAAAGGCCCGTCCACAGCACCTACTCCCCATTGAGCACAACTAGGACTCAGTGCATCTAGGGTTTGATCATAACCCGATGCCTGATTGAAGCACATGCATGGGTGGCAGCCGCACTATAGCTCCACCATAGACTTACAAAGTCCAATCACAATACAATAGATAGCCAACCAATTCATTCAACATTTCAAATCATTCATGTACAATAAACATGAAATTAAAATAGATATATGCATAGAATTAATATAGTCCCGGTTACCACACTTGTAGATAAATTTACAAAAGCCACCAGTGGTATAAAAATCTCCCCAGCTACTATTAATTTCCAAAATTCGGAATGGAGTTGTCCACTACTAGAAACCTCAATATATCACTCTAAATCCTAAGCAAATTCGTGAAAAATTAATACCCATACTATAATCAAATCATTGAAGTCTCAAACTAGCAAAAATACCTTAAAAAGGAGAGTTTATACTTACCTAATGTTAGCCCTACCCTCAACCTACAAATTTTCACCATGGATACATCAAATGATAAGTTTTAGATTTTGGGTGTGGGTGAAAATACTCTAAATGAAAAACTAATCAGGCCAAAATGAAGAGAAAGAGAAGGAGATTAAGTTATACAACTATTACCTTAGCTGAATCTTGCTCTAGAAGTAAGAAATGATGGATTTCTTGCCCCAAATCCTAACCTCCCTTCAAAGCTCTAAATTTCTCTTTTGTGTTTTAGTAAAATGGGGAAGGGGTTGAAGTGTTTAGGGTTTTAATTGGGTTTAAGTTAGGTCTAAGGTGGCTCATGGGCTGCTCCAAGTATCCAACTCCAAATGGGCTTTAGATTTTAGCTTTATTGGGCTAGCTTAAGGTGTTAAGTTGCAGAATTTCATTGGGCCAGACCTAATTTTAAGAATTCCATTGTTTTGGGTCTACACAAGGTTTATTGGACCATTTATAAGAGCCTATAAAAGGTAGATCTTGGGCCTCTATCACATTGAATTGGATTGGGTCTACACCTAATTTATTGGGCCTCCATTAACCTCTTATCATGATCTCTTACATTAATTTGGGCTTAGATTAAGTTTCTATCCCAATCAATTCTCAACTCATATTATTAATTTATCTCTCAAAATTTCCATTCACTTAATTTACTCTATTATTCCATTTTAATTATTCTTAATTAACCCAAATCCATGATTAGCATCTTAATTAATTTTGGGGTGTTACATTGCATCCTATATTACAAATTTTTATTCAAGAGGCAATGAAGATGATAAAATGGAAGCATTTTTTAATGAGGAAATGTAAAAGAGGCAAGTGACCTAAGAAAATATCAGATCACATCATGAATGGGAAGATAAACAACAATTTAAATAGCAAACTAAAGGAGGGAAAAATGTGTATGAAGAGGGTGGAAGCTCTTATGCAAGGGCAAAAGGTTCAGAAGATACTATGTTTAATTTAAAGTCTATAAATGTTGATCTTGTGAGGAGTAAAGGTATAAAATAGCTAAAAAATTCTAGTGGTTTGATGAAAACGCTAAGGAAAAAATTGGGAGAAACAATATCGAAGTTTATTATATATGAACATCTTCTAATGAACTAATTTAATTCTCCTTGGTTGCATAGTTGAATCATTGTAACTTTTGAGATAGGTACAACAGGGGTTAAATTCCCTCCTCCTTATGAGATTTTACATGTTTATTTAGAAACTAAATACCAATCCATAAGGGAATGGATAAATGGGCTAAAGGGTGCGCAGAATAAAAGAGGTGTTACAATCATGTGTGATGGTTGGATTAATAACATTAATCACATGCACATAATGAATTTTCTTATCTATTGTAGTAGGAAAACTATTTTTCTAAAATCAATTAATGTTTCTTCTATTGCTAGTAATTACTACCTTCAGTTACTTGATCAAATGGTAGAATAAGTTGGAGAAGAATATGTGGTCTGCAATATCCGGTCCTTTGAAAACGAGAGCAAATGTGAGAAACGTAACATATGATTTTTCTATAAACATACGAAATTCATCGAATACAAAGGGAAGTCCCCTAGATAAAGTGATTTGAGGTCCCAAAAAATTTATGTAGCATTCAAGACTTCTAAAAATGAGAATCCCAGACTCAGACGGAAAGAAAAATGGAGCTAGAATGAATAAACGAATTTGAACGAAAGGTTGATGAAACGTAATGGCATTTTTCTAATTTTGAGCAAATTTTGGAGTTTTCAAAGGAGGGCTTTTTAAATAAAAATTTTGAGTTCTTTGGAGCTCTCAGAGGCCCTGAAAACCATCGAAAGCCCCGGGACAATTAAAACCCTTCCGGTGGACGTTTTTCAATGTCGGTTGACCCAAACTTTAACCAATTTGTTCGGAAGGGTTTTAAATCTAATTTGGATGAAACCAAAAGCATTTTATGAATTAAAGGACCTAAATTTTATGATGGAAAATGTGGTTCTAAAAAAAGAGTTAAAATGAGCCTAAACAGAGTAAACAGAAGCATAGGGACAAAATGATTATTTTGAAAAATTGTAAAAGAGGCTTCTTAAGTAAGATTACACCTCATCACCTTCTCCAAGTTTCTATTTGTAGAAAATTAAGCAACCATGGCATGACATTAAGAGGGGACAGAGAGAAGAAGTTTAAGCTTCCATTTAGGAAAGTAAACACCTTGCTTCATCCCCTACCAGTTAGAAAAGTTATTCTTCTCTCTAAGAGCTCTCTAATGGTGGTTTTTCTTTGAAAACTTAAAGATTTAGGTCTAATCCAAGCCAAAAAGAAATTCATTTCAAGAAATCAATTGATGAAAAATAATCTACATAAAGAGAGCTCTGTTTTAAGGTAAGACTTTACTTGAAACACTTTACAAAATGTTGTGTTTCCAAGCTATTTAAGCTTCGATCTAAAGAGAGAAAGTGAGGAGGAGAGTTTTTCTTTATGTGTTCTTGATGGAACCAAAGGTTATGGAGTGTGAGGATTAAGAATATACAACTATAATTGAAAAAGGAGCTTTAGAATGTAAGTTATAAAATTTAAGGATTTGGTTACACCTAGGCTAAGATGAAGCTTCCTAGTAGTAATTTAAGTTGTCTAAGAGTATATATGAGTTCCTAAGACACCAAGAGAGCCTCCCACATGCTTCTCCCACCAAAGAAATTAAAACAACTCCATTGGTGCCATATGGAAGCATAGCCTCACCCAAGGAGGGTTTATACACCTAGGGAGTGTTTTAATTCCTTCTAAGCTTAGTTTTACATCATATATAATGGGAGAGTATGAGAGGAAGCCTTAGAAAAATTTTAGAAGCCATGGATCGTGAGATGGTATCATAGGTTCCATATTATGACTTAAAGAAGCAACACCTAGCTAGACTCCTTGATTTGATTGTGTGATGACTCCAAGAGGTTTAAATGGAGTCAAGAATCATAAATGAATAGAAAGAATGGAGCTGAGATGATGTTTTCTAAAGGTTACTTCATTAAGTGCATTATGGAACCATAAAAGAGCCATATGAGTTACCTAACTTTTCTAGTAAATGTATGGCTTTAGAATTTGATTCAAGAGTATAATTGGCTTCCATATGATGTGTCTAGGCCAAAAGAAATAAGCCCCACATTATTGTGAGGTTATAGCCAAGAGAGAAAGTATAACTCTAAGAGAAAAAGTGTGCTTAAATGGCAAAGGTAGCTCTCTCCTCTTTCTCTCATCCATGAATGTGTGCTTACTTTGTCTTAAATATGTGTATGTGTATTATAAGCCATGAAAAGTGTTCTAGCATATGCCTTTATTCTATGGTACCATGATGTTGTATTATATTTTCAATTGATGCCTAGTATGTTTGCTTGAATTTGCTTGAGTGTGGTGAAACCAAGAACCCTTAAAGTTAGTTGAGACAAAGTAAAGAGACTCCTAAGAGTGAGGTTGAGTCAAAACCTCTTAGAGAAAATGAGTGAGGCAAATCCAAAATCCATAAGAGAATGGTTGAGGCTAATCTACTTACTTGGCAAGCCTATGTATGCTTTGTATGACTTGTTCAAGTGCCAAGAATGCTTCTTGAATGATCATGCACTTCATAATGCTCATGCATACATTTTTAAGGCTTGTTTTGCATTCTTTATGTATGATTGAAAGGGAAATGAGCTATTGGGATTCTTTGAATCTCATTCTCTCAATATCTTAACATACTAGGTGGACTGAGTGAGCAAGGTAATGGAAGCCATCAAGTTGGAAGATGAGAGTTTGACATCAAAATGCCTAGTTTTGTCTCTTTTGTAGCCATACACATGGCATATGATGTAATCCTATTATGGAATTGTTGTATAATCATATGAACATATGTAATTACTCAATTGCTTGATGTATGTATGAGTTTTAGTGTCAAATGAATGGTGATGTGCATTTTGAGTAATAAATGGCAATGTAAGGCATGTGTAATCTTATGTATAGCATAGGATATGTAACACCATAACTTTTCTAGCTTTGCCTCATGCTATTTCCAAGTCTCATACTATGCATTTCACAAGAACACAAGAAAATAGCATATAAAAAGTGAATATTTTAGTGTTGCGTAAGGGATGAAAATTCTATTTAGTGTCACATAGACCATGTGAACTCATGTATCATATTTTCATATTTAATTACATAGATACAACTCATTTCCATCATCAAAATTAGCCTAGAGCTCATGCAAGGCAAGGGAATGCATAAAATTCATAGTTTCCATTTCGGCCAGAATTTTCCCACTTTTGTCACAAACTTTGGATAATCATAACTAATTCTAAAAAAATAGAAATTATACATTATTTGTTATTTTGAAAAGCTAAAAATGTCTAAGTTATGCTAAAAATATGTTCAAATCATGAAACACCACACAGAAGATGTTTGACATTCAAAAAGGTGCAGAGGTCTAACTGGCTACTGATACTGATACAGGTTTCTACTATAAACTTCAAAAATATCTAATTAATTTTAAAAAAATATAATCTATGCAAATGATACCAATTAGGAAAGCTACAGATGTTAGCTAGAGGAAAAAAATAACTTCAGACCAGTTTAGGCAAGTCCAGGCATCTAAAACTAATCAAACACTAACCTAAGTTAGTCTAGATGCCTGATACTAAACAAAAATTTTAAAAATTTATATATCCCTCTCTAGATATCCAAATGAGGTGCTTCTAGTTGGTACAAGTCACTAGAAATGTCTAGTTTCTCCATATAAAATTTGGTGGAAATTGGACATCATTTTCCCCCTGAATGATAGAATTCATTTTTAGACCTGCGTGAATAATACCTTGAACTAATTTTAGAAAATTTCCCAACTTTGAAAATTCATCAAATATTCCATAGACCTCCAAAAATTCTGTACTTTAGCTTCCCAAAAAGCTATCAACAAGATATAAATGCATGCCAAATATTAGATCAAGAAAAACTCATTTGGATAAAAAGTAGTATAAGTTTCCAATATGGTAAATTTTTGCTCCATATAAGATACCAAAGTGTCCAAATGACTTCCCTTGATGTTTGGCACCTCTTGGGCAAGTTTAAAAGCATAAATATGACTTATATGAACTACCCAAATGGTCCCAAATCTCATGCATCTCAATTTGGCCATTCTACTTCTATTTATACACAATTGCACAAAGCCATCAAAGCACCAAGCTTACCATTACATGCTCAATTTATATTCTAATATTCCCATAATATAATTTCTCATTTGTACATGATACATTAACATAATTATACATGCTTATAAGGTCACAAGACATATACAATAATAGATTACATCATTTGCCATTCATAAGGCTTTAATGTAACCAAATCCATGCACTTTAATGTCAAACTTTTATCTCTCAAGTGGTTGGCTCCCATTTCCTTATTCTCTTGGTCCACCTAGCATGTTAAAACATTGGAGAGGAGGGAATGAGATTCAAAGAATCCCAATAGCTCATCTCCCATTTCAACCATACATAAAAGTATGCAAAACCATGTCTCACAAATGCATGCATGGGCATATTAAACAACATGGACATTCAAGAAGCAATCTTGTCATATGAGTAAGTCATACAAGGCATCCATAGGCTTGCTAAGTAAGTTGATTAGCCTCACCCATTTACTTATGGATTTTAGACTTGCCTCACTCATTTCTTTAAAAGGTTTTTGACTCAACCTTGCTCTTGGGAGTCAACCTCACTTTTGGGAGGCTCTTTACTTTATCTCAACCAATCTTAAGGGTTCTTAATTCATCCTTACCATGGCTAAGGATTCTTAGATTCACCACACTCAAGCAAACCCCAGTATACATAACAAGCATCATTTAAAAGCATAAAACATCATCATGATATCATGGAATGAGAGCTCATGTTAAAACACTTTTCATGGCTTAAAACACACATACACACATTCAAAGACAAGCCAAGCATATTTTCATGCATGAGAGAAGGAGGAGTGAGCTACCTTGGATGCAACCACACACTTTTCTCCTTGGATTTACTCTCCCTTCCTTGGCCTCACACACACAAAGGTGTGGGAATGATTTCTTTTGGTCTAAATACAATTTATGGAAGCCAATTAGGTTCATGGAATTAATTCTAAAGCCACACATCTTCCTTAAACACTAACTTGATCTATAAACCCCTTTATGGTTCCAGGAATGCACCTAATGAAGCAACACCTATTAAATAAATTCTAGGCTCCATTCTTTCCTTTCATATGTGATTCTTGACTTCTTTTAAGTCTCTTGGAGTCATTATATAATTAAAACAGAGAACCTAATTATATGTTACTTCTTTAGGTCATATTATGGAACATAAGGCACCAATTCATTCTCTAGGCTTCCTAAATTTTTCCCAAGGCTTCCCCTCATTTTCACTCATCATATATGACTAAAAATGGGCTTAGAAAATTTTAAAACTCTCCCTAGGTATACAAACCGTTCTTGGCCGAGACAATGAAGAAGTTTGGGCTCCATGGACTTTGGTTTGTTTTCTTGATGGAGGAAGCATAACATGGGGAGACTTCTGGGGATCTTAGGAGCTCATTTGAACTCTCATTTAGGCATAGAAATTAAGGTATCAAATCAGATTTTATAAGAAACATATGAAACCCTAGAATTTCTATCTTGAATTTCCATGGTTATTTGTTAATTCTCTTTGCATATTCTTATTCTCCACACTCTTTTTCCTAAGATTCACCCTTGGTTCTACCTAAAATCCAAGCCCTCCTATGACTTCTTGAGTGGGGCAAAACATGGAGAGAAGAGGAGCAAGGGATAACAACCATGGAAGAAGAAATTACCTTATTTTTTCTTGTTTTCTCACTTGAATCTTGTCTTCTTTGGCCTCCTCTCTTAAAATCCGAATTTTTTCCTTAATTTCTCCCTTAAAACAAATTCATAAACTTCAATATAATCATAAGAAAGGAAGGGAAATGGAGGAGAAGAGGTTTGGAAAGGAAAGAGCATAAAAAACTACCAACAATCCATATCTTAAGCCATTGATTTCTCCTCCTCTTTGTCTTCCTCTTGTGCACCACTCTCCTAGGGTTTTTCCTTTGGTTTAGGGCAGAAACATATGAAGCTATGTGAGTGAGGAGGTGAGGCGTGTCATACCTTATTTTATAACACTTTTCCTACTACAATTACCTCATATAAAACTTAGAGGAGTCAACGGAAATCTGAACTGATAAAAAATTTTCATTTTAAAACTTCCTCATACAATTTCACGATTTATTTGGTCATTTCCAAATTCTTATCCAACTTTGAAAATGCATACTTAATTATAGAAAAATCGTATGAGGTTAATTCAGGGTTTTACTTCAAGCTCTCTAAGCCCTTGACATGGGAAAAATACTTACTTAGCGGAGCATATATAAATTCATATAAAGTTACCCCTACAATAAATTGGACAGTTTTACCCCTCATTGGTCATATTATTATTATTATTATTTCTTTATATAAGTATAGGCATTCTTACATCTTAGGCATATTAGTCATACTTTTTTACTTCAGGGTTAGGTATATACATGACTTTCCATTTCATACCTGAGTACCTTACAGTGTCATAATCTAACTCATACACGCAGTAATCTAAAATATTTAATTACATGACAAAAGGTGGTGCATAAAAGTAAGGTCCTTGATTTATGTCTCAACATTCTTTGCTCTTTCTTTGCTTGAACTCAGACCTAGCATGGGTTATATTTGAGGTGAGATTATGAAATCTTAGTAGTAGTAAACTAATCTCATTCATAAGCAAGCATGTAAGTACATAACATAATGCCAGTCAAGATGCCACATATCGCATAGTAATACAAGGAATTTCATACAAGGCCAAGCATAATCTAAGCATGCATGTCTCATCTTATAGCATAAATGACAACTTGATATAGCATAACACTCATCATTATACAAACATACAAGTTTAAGGAAAGAGAGAAGAAAACTACTACTTTAGCAAACTTTGTTCATCAATCCTTGGGACTTGATTTACTTGCTTTTGGAGTTCCCAAAACAACATCAAACCTTATAATCATAATGATAATCCATTATAATTAATACATAAACCTTAACTTTTAATGTAGTATGATCCTTTTAAACTTAATGGGATCAGTGGTATTAGAAAAATCCAACTCCTTCCCTTCCCATTCACTATGGCCGAATAGTATGCAATTCTTGGCCAAAATTTAGAAATTTTATTCTATAAGTTTTGGGGGCTTTCCCATAGGTATTCCTAGCTAAAAAATCCCTTTTGAATCCATTGGAATGAATAAAATCATCAAATTCCAGCCCCAACATCATGTTTTGGTCATAACATAATCTAGCTTCGTTTTAGGCTCAAAAGTGAGTTTCTTTAGTTTTAAAAATTTCATAGTCTCTTCCTTTATGTTTTAGGACTTGAAATTTGGTATTCATGACTTTAAGACATTAAGAAAACACCATAAAAATTTTGGAAAAATTCGGACAGCATCTCCCCATGATTTCTATTTTCCCAAAAATTACAATCTTTGTATTTTTTCGAAGTCGCAGCACATAACAACAATAACTAAGCTCATATGGCCTTCATGTTCAACATATATACTTCATTTCAAGGCCTTCATATTCAACATATAAACTTCATTTCTAATGATCCATATGCTGTCCAAAAGTGGCTCATACTAGGGTTTAACAAAACTAACTCAAAACATGTGATTTTCAAGTGCAAGGTGGAGAAAACTTACTCTTTAAGCTTAATCCTTGCTTCCTTTGCTTTTCTCACTCTAAAATCCTTTCTCTTCCCACTTAGAGCAACATTCCACCTTGAAGAAAAGATGAATATGCAGCTGCCCTTTGGAGAAAATGGTTGGAGGATGGAGAAGTTAAAGAAATTTGGGGAAGAATGGTGGTAATTTTGCTCGGTTTCACTTCTTCTTCCACTTTTTCTCCCTCTCTCTTCATGTTTTTCTTTCTTTCTCCCTTGCGTGTGGCATGAAAATGATGGAATGGAGGTGAAGGAGATGAATTTAGATGAAGTTAAATGGTCATACTAAATTTGGACCCTTGGATCAACCTTTTCAAGATCAAATCTTAACCTTCTATTTCTTTTTCTTTTGATTTTCTAATTTCATAACTAAATATCTTCTTCCAAAAATTCTTGGCCACACACTTGGAAGCCTTTTCTTAGCTCTTAAGTCATGAATAGTAACCATGATTAATTTCCTTAACTTAACTATGGTCAACTTTTAACTCTACCATGGTTTGTTTCTAACTTAACCATGGTTAATTCTTTAAAATAACTAAAATCTCTTTCTTCTTTTCCTTTCATTTTATATTTATATTTGGGTTTCATCTTCTCTAAAACCCTAATTATATCTTCTCTTCTCTTATTAGGCCTTTAGAATCAGCTGTTGGGCCTTACCGCAGTCTAAAAATTGGTGTCTGGGCCCAATTAAGGTTTTACGGTACAATACATATTTTTAGACTTCCAAAAATTTATGAATATTATTTCTTCTACTTTCTGGCCATATTGAGTCTCAAACATGGATCAGGGGCCCTTAACCTCAATCCTCATAAATTTCGATGTCAATCAAACACCCAGGTCTATAGGTGTAATTTTCACTGTTCTGTATTATGATTGTGCTATAAAATTTTCATTTACTGCAATTCTGTCCCTGAAACTGCTTCAGGGTTTCTTAGCCCTTTAGCTATTTTTATTTCTATAGTTGTCACAACTTCCTTTTTCTATTTTGCTCATGGCTATTGATCGGGATAACTAGATCTCGAATCGGATCCCGCCCGGCTGTAACACCATATATTTCTAGCATGCTTCCGATCATTTCTAAGTCCCACATGATCAATTGAACAAAAGGGAACGGAAAATGACATTAACATAATGCCTTATTTTGTGTTACGTCGCGTATAAAAATTTTATTCGGTGTCACACAGACCATATGAGCTCATACAATACATTTTCATATTTAATTACATACATACAACTCATTTGCATTACCAAAGTTGGCCCATAACTCGTGGAATTCAAAGGCGACCATCAAACTCACACTACCAGAATTTCAGTTTTTCTGTCACAATTTCAAAAATTCATAACTAAATCCAAAAAATTCGAAATCCAACCAAATTTACCATTCCAGAAATATCTGGATGTCTACCCCATGATAAAAATAGTTTCAGCTCATGAATAATTAAGGGGAAAACATTTGACTTCCAAAAAGCCACTGGAGTTGTTGCTGTCTGGGTCACTAGTTCAGCTTACTGATAGGAAGTTTCAAAATTCATAACTAATTCTAGAAAAATTGAAATCATTCATTCTAAGACATTATGGAAAGCTACACATGTCTAATTTATGCCAAAAATATTTTCAGGCCATGAAACATAACACAAAAAGCTTTTGACATGCGAAAAGGGGTAAAGGTTAGGACAGCTACTGGTACTGATGCAAGTGTCTGCTATGAACTTCGAAAATGTCCAATTAATTCCACAAGAATCTAATCCATGGAAATAATACCAATTTGGAAAGCTATGAATGTTAACTTTATGGTAAAAATAGAATTTACCAGACAAAGCACGTTTAGCTACCCAAATTCAATGGAACAGTGACTCAGGTCGTGCTGAGCTACTGCTACTATCCTAGAAATTCAAAAATTCATATCTCTTAACTCGGACCTCCAAATGAGGTGCTTCTAATTTCTACAAGTTACTGTGAATGCCTAGTTTCTAACTATAAAATTTTGTAGCCATTAGACCACGTTTTCTCCTCAGATGACACAATTTCACAACTGACCAAATGAACAGTACCAGTGCAAATCCGAAATTCTAATACCAACTTTGAAAAATCATAGAAAATTCCACAGTCCTCCAAATGACCTGATCTTTAGTTCCAAAAAGGTCTAGGTAAGATCTACTTGTATGCAAAATTTCAAGGCAAGAAGAGGTCATTTGGTCTGACGTTGCCATAGCTCAAGCTTGTGACAATTTTGGTCCCAACAAGAGGCAAATTTGGTGCAAATGAGCCATCCATTATTCCACACACATTTGAGCAACTTAGAAAGCATAAATATAGCACAAATAAGTCCCTCATAAGGTCTGAACCCTCATGCAACTCAAATTCACCATGTCACTTCCATAAACATACATGCACAAGTGGGCTCTCAAGTGGTCAAAATACATAATTCTATTCATTAAACTCTATTCTTGATACAAATACACTAACTTTACATAGTTTTACACTTGTTCAAAGTGTCATGACTCAAAAATAATATTTACATATCTACTTTGACATTCTAGACATCATAGTACATCAAAATAGAAAGATTTGCTAAGAGATGGAGATTTAAGCTCCTTGGCTTCTATCCTTTGGATCTTGAACTCCACTTAGATCATATGAGATGAGAGAAAGAAAGGGTGAGATTCATTGAATCTCAATAACTCATACACCTATTTAAGCACATTTTCAAGGCATATAACATGTCAAAGGTACAAGTATGCAATCAACCAATCCATGAAGCATTCATCTTTCACATTTTTGTGTCACAAACTCATGTCAAGCACAAGAATGAGCTCTAGAGACTTTTGGTTTGGCCTCACCCCATTTCTAGGACTTTTGGATTGCCTCACTCTTGGTTCTTGGGACTTTTGGCCTTGTCTCACCCATGCCATGAGACTTTTGGCATCTCCTCACCCACATTAAGGGACTTTTGGCACTTCCTCACCCTTATGAGCCATTTCCACCATTCAAAGACATTCAAGAAAGCATATTGGTACCAAAATAGCAACATAGCATTAAGTGGCATGTCTCAAACATATAAACATACACACAAGCACACAATGACACCATATGCAATAAGAAAATACAACAAGAAAAGGTGGAGAGCTACCTTGGTGCAAATTCAAGATTTACTTTGCTTGTTTTTTCTCCTTTTCGGTTCCACAAATACAAGGAGGTGGGGTTAGATTTCTTTAGCCTATTCACAATAAACAACACTAAATTATACTCTTGGAACAAATTATGACATCTAACTCACTCTTAAGACTATACTTTGGTCTATTTGTCACAATATGGTTTCATTAAGGACCTAATGAAGTAACTACCATAATTAACATTCTTAGTTCCATTCTCTTGCCATATTTAGACCTCTTGACCTCATTTAAAGTCCTTGAAACCATCACACACTCACTTTCACAAACCTAGGTTCATGTTGCTTCATAAGGTTACATTATGGAAGCCATTGCCTCATCTCCCAACCTAAGGCTTCTAATTTTTTTCCAAGGGTTTCTCCTATCTTTTTTTTATCATATAAAGTCCCAAATCAAGTTTGGAACCATTTAAAACATTCCCTAGCTATCTCTAAGGGTCTTGACCTAGTTATGCTTCCATTAAAGACCCATGGAGTTTAGGATTTTTTCTTAATGGATGGGGTACTTGGGAGGCTCCCTAAGAGTCTTAGAAACTCAAAAAAACACTCACATATAATGGGGAAGTCTTGAATCAACCCAGATTTTAACTTATGTTCAAGCACCCTACACTTTTTCAACTTGAGTTTAACTAGTTTTTCATGCATTTCTTTGGTATAATCCATCTTCCCATGGCTTAGTTTGATGGATTTTTGGATTATAAAGCAGAAACTCCTCCCTTTTCATGGTTCTGTTTGAGACATCCTACCATGGAAGAGGAGAAGGAGAAAAAGAAGTATCAAAGGGAGAGAAACTACCTTGTAATTAAGCTTCCTTCAAGAGCCCTTCCTCTTCCCTCTTTCTCCTCCTTAAATTTTGAATTTCCCTCCTCTAATTTGGACCCAAATCAGCACCAAAAATTACATTAAAACTATGGAAAGATGAAGCAAGAAGGGGAGGATGAAGTTTCAAGAGGAAAGAGCATGAAAACCTTACACTTTCTCACCCTTTCTTTGGCTTTTCTTCCTCCAAAATTTCCTCCCTTTGTGCACCTAAGACAGCAGCTCCATTTCTGAGATTTGGACAGAAGAAAGTCGGTTTAGAGAGGGGGGAGCTGAACGTGACTTAAAAAGGGAGTTTGGAAGCTTCTTCTGTGCACTTTGGTTCCATTTTTGCCCTTCCATAATGGCATTTCTGGTTTGGCTTCGTTTTAGCTCCTTTTTTAGAACTGTCTTTTCCATCATAAAATTTACATTCCCAATTTAATAAAATGCCTTTGGAATCACTCAAATCGGAGCTAAAACCTTCCCGAATGAACTGGTCAAAGTTCAGGTCAACTAACATCAGAAAGAGTACACCGGAGGGGCTTTACCGGTCCCAAGGCTTCCAATAGTTTTTGGGGCCTCTGAGAACCCTGGGCAACTCAAAATTTCCATTTAAAAAGCCCTCTTAGGTGTTTTTTTAAAATTACACTTATTTACGAAAATGTCACTGGCCTTTCGACAAATTTTTCGAATCACTCCATCCTCGATTTTTGGGCAGCTCAAGGCTCAAATCCTTGTTTTCTATTATTTAAAATTTTATTCAAATTTTATTTGGCCTTAAATCACTCATCTCAGGGGACTTACTTTTCAAACCTACCCGTTCCGGTGATTGTACAACGTACCGAACGTTACATCGGCCATCCGAACAACTTGACATCATTAGACCTGTCTTATCAAATAGAGTATAACCGTGGGTCACGGATTTCTAAGATTTTTGCCCAATTTTTTGATATTCATGCCTAGAGCCATGAATAGAGTGTGAAACTAGAGTTCCTTGAACTTCCGGGCAATTTATACATTTTGCCCGGCATATAACTTTTCTTTGTATTTTGGTCCCTGACTCCTTTATACTTAACTTCGAAGGCTCTTCAGGACCTTTTTTTTTTTCCTTTTTTTCCATCTATTTTGGTCTCAATTTAAGACACCTCTGGCCTTGACTCATCCTTATTTATGGTCTAGAATATTATTCTAATTTTGTTGGACCTCAATTTACTCTATTTTGGGGGGGCTCCCTTTTGTATCCGGTGAATTTTGTACGTTGACGGAGAAACCATATGTTATGTTTGTCGCGTTTGCTTATGTTTTCTTAGATTTTCAAAAAATCGAATGTTACATTTCTCCCCCCTTAAATAAATTTTGTCCTCAAAATTTGGGATACATTCTCATCTGACCTTTTCTTATATCCTTGCTAATTGGTCTTTTCTTACCCTTGTCTTTTTAGGTTTGAACTGTGTTTTACTCTCTTTATTCACTTGAGAAGGCTTATATAACTCTTCGACTAAATAACTGATTATTATGCTTTTACTCTTTCCTGTACTAACATCGAAGAGCAACTACCACTGACTACTGCTGAATTCTAATGGGATGCTAACTATACTCACAGTCTCAATTAATGGAGACATACTGTACCACTTACCTTACTTACAACTATACCTGACCCCTTTCTGAATACATAAGCTAGCATGTGGGGATTCATCTGGCTCTAACTCTGAAAGCTTATTTTTTGCTTTTCTCATCCTATACACTGTACTCATCTCTAGAGAGATCTAGTTAGTAGTCTAACTATCTGAGTAAAACCTTCATATCTCTGTAGGAACAGTCTACCAGACTCAGGAAGTCTCTAGTCTCTAAGACAAAAGCTAGCTGAAACTATATTGGTCTCTGAGACTAAGTACTCTGTAAAACTATCTCAGGCTATCATCTCTACCAGAGAACTATCATGCTGTGGCTAGGGCTCTCTGTAACTCTGTGGGATCTACTGTGACCCCTAGGTCTACTGCGACCTCCCCTGCTAGGGTCTACTGTAACCCGCCGTGCTATGCTAGGATTTACTGCAATCCATCTCTAGGAGACGTCAAAGCATAAGATCACTATATCTGATAGTAAAATACATGCTCACTAAATCCGGTAACCATTGCTTATAATAGTTGAGGCTAAACTCAGAGGTACATTGTGCTCTTCGTGGGAAGTGGGTTCTATGTCATCTGATTCTTTAGGATCCCATCATACTGATACTAAGGAGTATTATTTTAAAATTTTCACTCATTGCTCCTCATAGGATCTTCAGATTCCCACTTCAACCTCTTTTTACTTGGGCTTTCTTTTCTTACTCTAACTATACTCGTCTATCTTTTCCTATCATATCCTGCAGTTATTAACTATGCCTATGTTTTTCTTTTAAATGCTTTGGCATGAAGGCATCTCACACTCTGAGTGTGGTTAACATGTCTGGCTGGAGAGAGGCTATGCATTGGTCCCTATTCATTTTGTTTACATATACTATAAGGAACTCAAATCATACGTACTGAACTTATGCTATCTGGATCTGAACATTCTTTACTAGGGATTCCTTTCTGCATGCTTTTCTTATCATTCTGATATTACTGGAATCCCTTTACCTTTCTTTTCTGACTCATCTCATTATTTAACTAACTAGGATACCCTTCGATTATCGAGAGACTTTAGTGATTGATGTCGTTGTTTGCTACGCACTCAAGTCACATTACTATTATGTTGATCAGGCCTAATATCATGCAACCATTGTTGTAAGCAAACTATACAATCAAACACTAATACACGAGTGCCTTATGTCTGAGCCTAAAGCCACTATCGCTTGTATATTGCAAATTTTCCAATAATCTAAAGTATTCCTTTCTTGCTTCTCTCTATTTGCCCTATTCTCGCAGAGTGCTTGGGGAAAGTAGGATTCTTCCTCTACTACATCCTGAGATCTCTTTGCATTACCCGACTATTTTTACTTTGGGTAGTAACATGCTAGAATGGCATCTATGCCAATGCCAAGTATGCTTTCTTAAACACTTAAGCACATCAACTCAATATCTATTCTCAATTTATTATATCCTCGACTTGAATACTGTCATATTTTCTTTCTCTTTTTACCTTTCTCATCCTCTTACTTGGGTAAAAGGATGTTCTACTATTAGTTGTTTCTGTTGCCAATTCAAGTTGCTTTACACTCAAGAGCACTTACATTTTCCCGAGTTCCTTTACTTATTTACTCTCTATAACATCAAGGGGATTGATTTTTCGCTCTTATTCTTGCTTTGCTCTTAACTAGAGCATTCCTTTATAGGAAAATTCTATTTCATGAAATCCCAGGAATTACATTCTATGGTGCTCTTGACTTACAATCTTTCTCTATATAATGCAAAGACTCACCTTCTCAGGCGGTCTCTAGCTCCCTCGAGCTTCTCTAAGGATACTAAGGCACTCACTGTTTGTCTCAACTCGTTTCTACTTTCATATCGGAGCTAGGCTTTCTCTCTGTTCAACCTCTTAGTCTCATCCCCAGGAGCACAGTTACTAATTTTAGGATTCCACTAACCCAATCCATGACACGTACTCTCAATGTCTGGATTCTACCTTACTAAAGACTTATGCTTTATGTAACACCATAATATCTTAACTCCAATTCATCTCCCTCTAGGCTTGATTCTATATGATTTCCCAGGAAAATAACCGAAACCGTGGAATTTTATAACTTTAAGTCGGGGTTAAACTGGTCATATTTTACCCCGTGGGTCTCGTGAACCCATCATTCACTTCTTCTACTCAAATTCTATTTATAAAACTTGTACATAGCCTCAAACAACTCATAAACCACGGATATGAAGCCAAAAACCAGGAAAATGCAATTTCTCAAATGAGCCCATAAGTCAGATTTTTGGCTCCAACTTTGGAAAATCATAACTAATTCTAGAAAAATGGGAATCAAGCAAATCATAACTCTCTGGAAAGCTTTGGATGTTAACTTCATACTAAAAATAACTCCCAACCATAATCTCAGCGTTTGGACCATCATTGACATCGAAAAAAAAGAACAAGGTCCAGCCTGTCCCTGATACTGGTGCAGATTACTGTCATGAACTTTGAAAATTCGTAATTAATTCCACAAAAATCCAATATGGGAAAAATATACCAATTTGGAAAGCTACAGATGTTAACTAGAGGATAAAAATAAGTTCAAATCAGTTCAGGAGCTCTTGGACCTCGAAAACCGATGAAACAGTAACAAAGGTCAGAAACTTCCCTGATGCTGATACAGAACTTCATCAAGTCATTTCTCTCTCTACAGACCTCCAATTGAGGTGATTCTAGTTGGTATAGGTCACTGTGGATATCTAGTTTATGCTCATAAAATTTCATGACAATTGGACACCATTTGGTCTATGAATGACGTGGTTTCATTTTCGGACCTATTGCACAGTACCATGACCAAACCATTAAAATTTCCCAACTTCAACAATTCACCAAATATTACCCACTTTGGCTTCCCAAGAAGCTCTTAATAGACTCTAGAGGCATGCCAAATTTCATAACAAGAAGAGCTCATCCGGTCATACTTTGACAGAACTCACAAAATTGGCAGTTTTGGCACCCCACTTGGTTCAAAATGGGTCCAAATGACCTCCCACATACTCTAGCCTCTATTGGGCAAGTTTAAAAGTACAAGCATAGCATATATGAATAACTCAAATGATCTAAGTCATCATACAGTTCAAAATCACTATGCTACGGAACAAAATACATCATTTCATATAAGCCTAAAAAGGGCCACATTTTACATTCTCATTGTTTTGGCTCTTTCCACAATTCATACATCATTTATATATGTGTTTACATATGCTTACATATTTAAAACTCAAAAATAAGAGGTTCATATTCATTTCGGCACCTTTTTACAACAAAAGAACCACAAGAACTATACATTTCTCTAAGTATGCTCACTAGGCTCCATGAAGTGTACTTGATTCTCCTTGAGCTCAACCTGGATGTTGAGATAGGAGGGGGAAGGGGGTGAGATTCGGGGGAATCTCAATAGCTCATACTCATTCAAGATGCAATCAAGGCATATAAACTAGTCAAGCATGCACACAAATCACAATAATACAACATATGTGGTTCATGCCATGATATCAAATCAATGCCAAGAATAGGCTCTAGGGACTTTCGGTCTAGCCTCACCTGAGCCTTGGGACTTTTGGATCGACCTCACCCTTGGTTTAGGGACTTTTGGCTCCATCTCACCCTTCTCAAGGGACTTTCGGCACCACCTCACCCGAGCAATTTACACAATTCATATCATAAGCATATTGGTACCAATACATCAAGGCAATATCAAATGGCATATCTCATCATACAAGCACATACACCAACATACAATGACTATTACACATCCAAGAATGCAACAAGAAAGAGTAGAGAGCTACCTTATCGGCCAACACAAATCTTCCCTTTCAATTTCTCTTCTCCCGTCTTGATTTCACACTCACAACTAGATGGAGTTGCTTCCTTTGAGCCTAAGCACAACAAAGAGCACCAATCATTCTCTCATAACTCAAATAAACTCTCATAAAACTAAAAGGGCTCTTCATCAGATCAAAACCCCCATTACCCTTATAAGATCTAGGGATTCTCTCTCTAAAACTCTACTCACTCTCCTTCCTCTCTCAAGCTCTCAAAGAAGAAAGCAAAGAAGAAGAAGTGAAGCTATATGAGTTCTACCCTTATTCTAGAGTAATTTTCCCACTTCCCTCTTCTGAACCAAACCCAAATCAACTTCTAAAATCGTAGAAAGAGAGGGCAAAGAGAGAAGAATAGCATGCTAAGGAGAAAAGCTAGGAAAATCTCAAGATTACTTACCTCTTTGCTTGTTCTCCTTCCTTCTCTAGGTCTTTCTCTCTCTCCACAGCCCTTTTCTCTCTCCTTGGTCGAAGCTTAAGTCGGTTCTAAGAGAAAGGAAAGTTTGGAAGCTTTTAAAAAGTCAAAATCTCTCTTTTCACGCTTTTCCGGACTCACCCTCGCTATAGCGAGCCATAACCCTCGCTACGGCGAGCTCGTGTCAGTCCCAGACCTTTGCCTTCGCTATAGCTCTCGCTACGGCGAGCAGCTCCTTGGATTTTGTATGGGATGCCTGCACTCGCTATAGCTAGAAGCATTTTCGCTATAGCGAGAAGGCACTCTCGCTATAGCTAGCCCATTTCTCGCTATAGCGAACAGGTACATTCGCTATAGCTAAGCTGTAGCTAGCAGACTTAGAAAATTTTCAGCCTTCGAAAATCTTTGGCTTTTCTTTTCTTTCCCTTTTCTTTTCTCTTTTCTTTTCTTTTCTTTTTCTGGTTGTTACACTTTACTGGGTGTTTTAATTACTCATGTGTCTTAACCCTACATTATTCTCATATTAGGGAGCTTGTCAGATTAACTATTGGACCCCTGTCTGTAGGCTCAGTCTACTCATTTAGTCATTACTAAAGCAAGGGCATCTCTTCTATGGCTAGTTTTTTAGCTTTCCTCACTCCCCTTATCACTATACTCTACAATTTTAGAGGGTCTATCTAGGGGAATTTACAAACCACTACTAAGTGGCCTCCCCAATTCAGGGTATCTTATCTTCCCTTTCTCGATCCATGGAGACTTTCGCTGAGCTTTTAATCAAATTAATTTCTCTTTTTACACTGTACTCTCTTCTATACATCTAACCTGGATGATGCTACTAGTCACTTTTCTTAAGTTTCAACTCACACTTAGTCTGAGCTGCCTATCTCATCGGATTTGTAACTCACAATAAGTCCCATTAACTCATATGGACTTACAATGAACTTAGTACTTCTTAAACTATTCTTATTCTCTTCTGAATCTTTGTTATTCAATGTTTCATAGAATAGCATTCTAGGTTGGAGTCAACGCCTCATAGGCAGGTCTCA